>PVKZ01008222.1:0-17244 GCA_004027375.1 Macroglossus sobrinus | reverse complement strand
TCGGCGGATCTCACTTGGGACAGGGCCGACCTGCTTCACAGCTGGGCACTGTGGACGCGCTGCTTGGTCTGAGGCCAACGGTGCTTGTGGTCGCTTCTTGAGCAGGGGTCATGTGTGAGCAAAGCCAGGCGTGAGGGCTGCGTCTCCACACTGCCCACTGGCCAGGAGTCGGATCAGAGGCAGGGACATCTGGGGACGGGAGGACGGTTACGACGGTACTGAATTGACATCCAAAGTCTTTGCAAATGGCCTTGCCTTTGACCCGGCCGTTCTGCTTATATGGGAATGAATCCAGGGCAAGGAACTAGTGCTTATGTGTAATGAATATCAAGATGCTCTTAGCAACATCGTTCATTATAAAAATTGGAAACAAAGCAAGATGGGATTTGGCAGGTCCGTTGTGAGACATTTATACAAAGGAAATACTTTGTAGCCATTAAAAATGATTTTGAACCCAGTCGTTGACCTTCTAGAAAGACGCTCGCAATATGCTATTCAGTGAAAAGAGTCGAGTTAAAAATATGTATGTTATTCATTTTTGAAATAGAAATTCTGCTTGTGATAGTAGGCATTTATGTAAGCTACACTTACGTGTTTACAATCGGGCATAAGAGTTTCGAAGGTTATTTGTAAAAATTAAAATGACCGTTTCTGGTCTGTGGATGTCCCTTCTGTTTTTGCCCGTTAGGAAATTCTGTGTGCAGTCCCCAGGGAGCAGGTGTTGAGCTCAGATTCTGGGGTTTTACAGGCCGAGGCTCGTATCCTGGCTCTGTGACTTTGGGCAAGTTGCTTAACCTCTCTGGGCTTCCATTTTCTCCTCTGTAAAATGGATCTAAGACTTGGACCTCCGGGTGCCAGGGAAAGTTCAGTGAGTTGGCACTCAGGAGGCATCTGAGTACATGGCCCAATACTTAGTAACTACAGAGTACGTGTGTCTCTAATGCCATTTTATTTTATTTTTTTTACAATGAACTTATATTATTATCTAATAAACAAATGAACACTAAGTAAAATGATTGCTTTTCTTAGTCCAACCAGAATTTGAGGATCTCATATTAGAGCAAGCCTGTCATTTTGCCCGTCTGTCTGCCCGATGAGGGGCTGCAGCCGGCCCCCATCTGCTGAGCCGGTGCCCTGTGTCAAGCTCCCTGTGTCACTGTCTGCCTTCGCCGAATTCCCACAGTGATGGTTCTGGGCTGGGAGAGATGCTGTCACATGCCTCGTGTTACAGATGGGGAAACTGAAGCTCAGGACAGTGAAGTAAGCTCAGTGAGAGGCCCCACGGCTGGTGAGGGACAGAGCCAGCATTCCAGACAGATCTGTCTGAGGTTAAAGGCTGAGAGTTTGGCTGAGTTCCTTGCTGCAGAGTTCAGAGGGAGGGGGATGGTGGGGAAGGCTTCGTATCATCCCGAGTGGGTGGGAACGGAGGCGTTGGGTGTGATGAGTACGGAACAGAGAAGGCTGGGGCCTCCAGGGGGGTGACTCTTAACGGGTGTGGCACACAACTGGTGTCTAGACTCTATCCTTGAAGATTGTGGATGGATGGATGCTGGATTTCACGGGCTTTCTTTTCTAAGAAGGGTTGAGGCCGGCTGACTAGTTAGTTGCCTGCCGAGTATGGGAATTTTTTTTTTTTTTTTAGGGGACTGGAATTTAGACTTCTTGAACTAAAAACAGTCCATTGCTACAGTTCACCAAGGATTCAAACGAACCATTTTTTCCTAAGAAATCTGAAGGCCATACAACCTTGCCCATAATTCTCACGTCTACGTAACCCCCGTGATGCCCATAGCTGCCCGGCGAGTTGGAATTCTAGCCCCATTTCCATGCTTACGTTAGCTGTGGCTCTGAACTGCTGCTCTTATGACAAACCTTTTTACTAGGAAATGTTTTGAATATATACGAAAGAAGCAGACCGAAATTTGTACGAAGTAGAATCATTATGTAAAGTCTAATAATCCCCTCGTACTCATTCTGGTTTCATCTGTACCGCCTCCCACCCGCCACCCCCCCACTCCGCGATCATCATTTTTAATACATAGCTCTTTTCTTATGAGGTAAAATTTACATACATTGAAATGCACACACCTTCACTTTACACTCCTGACCCACGGAGGAGACACCACGGAGCCCACACTCTTATCACAATAAGGAACATCTCCGCCATCCGCCATCCGAGGTGGTGCTCCAGCATCTCCCCACCCCCCAGACAACCTCAGCTCTGATTTTTTTCCCCCACCCCTTAGGTGCATGCTGCCTGTTCCAGAACTTCCTATAAATGGAACCAGAGAGTATGCACTGCCGTGTCTGGCTTCTCTCCTGATGTCTGCGAGACGCGTGCACGTGGTTGCCTGCCTTGGTAGCTTATTCCGTTGCCATGGGAGTAGCATTTAATTATATGCATCTGCCAGAGTTTGTTTATTCGTGCTCTAATGATGGACAGTTGGCTTCTCTCCGGTCCTGGGCTAGTGTAACACGACGACTGCTATGCGCACTGGAGCACACACGTCTTGGTGTGGACATATGTTTTCATTTCTCACGGGTAAATACCCGGGCGTGCAAGGCCTGGATTGTGTGGTAGCCGCGTGTTTCAACTTTTCGAAATTTCCATGTGTCTTCCAAAGTGGTCGAACCCTTTCTCATTCCCACCAGCAGTGCCCGAAGGTCCCAGCTCGTTCTGTATCCTCACCGGCTTTCTTTCGGTTGCAGTTGACCTTTGTCATTTAATTCTGCTCTTTTTGTGATGAGCTGATATACGGGTGGGGTTTCTGGAAGATGTGAGCCTTGTCCACGGGCCTGGTGGTGGTGCACAGTTGCCGGGAGGTCCAAAATGTTGTTTGCTAGATTCTCTGTTTCTCGATCCCTTTCCTCTTCCTGTTTGGTGCGGGGGGTCTCTGAGGCCCAGGCTCCTCTCCCATTTGGTGGCACGTCACATAATTACTGCCACAGCCCACGGAGGCTGTGCACCTGGGAGTCCAAGCCCACTTGGACCCCTCTCTCTCTCTCTCTTCCCTACAGATATCGGCCCAGTGACCCTCACGGCAGACCCCACGGTGTTCCAGAGGGAGCTGAGAGAGCTCTACGTGCAGGTGGGCTGGCCCGCCCCCGGCCGCTGGCCCTCTGGGCTGTTCTGTCCAGTTCATGTCAGAGGCCAAGGTCTTCGTGCCACCCAGGGGGACAAGGTGGCAGCTTCCTGCAGATTCCAGTACCTGCCCCTAAGCTCTGCCTATGGCCAGAGATTCTGGACTTCTTGGGGTTCTTTATAGGAACCCCTGTGCCTCGCACGTAGTGGGTGCTTATGATGTAGGGACTGGATGATGTGGAAGCTGAGGGAGGCTGGGAGAGGGTTCAGTGCAGGCCCCTGAAACCAGGCCTAAGATGGCCAGATGCGCCCCCATGGTCACCCCGGTCCTGCTCTGTGCTTCCCCCGCCCGCCGAGCCCAGACGCTTCCTTAGACCCCAGACTTTGGTCTGGTTTGCGGCTGGGTCCCCCAGGGTGAACGTGGGGCGGAAGAGTGAACAAGAGAGGGGCACGCAGATCCCGCAGCCAGGCTGAGCGTGCGCCCCTGGGTGAGACGCGGTGGGCGCCGCCTCTCCCCGCCCTGATCCTCGAAGCCTTGGCTGACATGTGGCTTCACTGGGGCATCTGTCAGATGTCCCTGTGGCTCCTACCCCTCCTCCCCCACGCCTAACACTCAGCACGATGGTAATTAAATCATCGTGCTGCACTTATGAATGCAGCATCTGCCTCTCACACCAGAGCCCGCGGGAGGCGCCGTGAATGAATGAGTGAGTGAATGAATGATGCCGCTTGTCTATAGCTGAAGCAGGTCGGATGCTGCTTGAGTCACAGGGCAGCAGGTGGCCGGGGCCCTGGCCGCAGCCCTGGATGGGATTTCCCATTTCCTGTGGGTGGTGGCCCCTGACACGCCCCCTCCCCCACCCCATCCTGCAGGGAGGCGGTGACTGCCCCGAGATGAGCGTGGGGGCCATCAAGGCCGCGGTGGAGGTCGCCAACCCCGGCTCCTTCATCTTCGTCTTCTCGGACGCCCGTGCCAAGGACTACCACAGAAAGGACGAGGTGCTGAGGCTCCTGCAGCTGAAACAGTCACAGGTGAGCAGACCCGCCTGGGGGGTCTCAAGGTGGGGCGACTCCCTGAGGAAGCTGGGGTCCCGAGCGCCAGCAGCCTCGAGCCCCGACCTGGACAGCAGAGGCCGGGTGCTTCTCGTCCACCACCAACCAGGGTCCAGCCTCCACCAGCCGCACTGGCCAGTCCCCAGCCCGGAGCGGGGCCGGAGAAGCCCAAGTGTGTCCTTGTGCTCCGGCCCCGCCCGCCAGGGCTCCCGCCTCCCGGGCGAGGCCCGTTGGTGATGAAGACCACACCGGCCTGGCCCGTCGTCCCCCGTCAGTATCCTGTCCGGGCCATCCATCCGTCTTCCCCCTGGCGTCGCCTCTGCCCCTCTCTGCCGCGCACACACGTGGCCCTTTTCCCCTTGTCTCAGGGTCTGGCAGACGTGCTGGGGCTTTGGCTGCCCCGTGATGGGCGGGGAGTGCGGGGGATGGGATGTGCATGGGATGTGCAAGGAGATGGGACACCCATTGGACATCCCTGGGGAAGGTCCCAAGGGCTGGGACAGCTGCCCTGCGTCCCTGTGCGGAGTGAGCTTGTTTCCACCCACTCCGGGGGGCCCTCGGAGCAGAGTGCATTGCCATTCCCTTCCCTGTGGCTTTGATGACAGCTGCCGTTGCGTGAGTACCCACCGTGGTCTGGGTCCTGTGCTGACCCCGTGACCTGCCTCAGGCCTGATCCCCACGGGGCCGGTTGCTCTTCTCATTCCCGATGGACTGATCTGCCACCTGAGCCTGGAGAGAGGAGCAGGCTTGCCTCGGCCACGCCACCTGGGTCCCGTCCCTGCCACTCACTCACACCTGAAGACGGTGGCCGGGGACGCCGAGAGCCAGGCTGCCTGTCCCCTCTCTCTCTTCCAGGTGGTCTTCGTGCTGACTGGGGACTGCGGGGACCGCACCCACCCAGGCTACCTGGCTTACGAAGAGATTGCTGCCACCAGCTCTGGGCAGGTGTTCCACCTGGACAAGCAGCAGGTGTCCGAGGTGAGCCTTCGCTGACCGTCCTGCGTCTCTGGGATGGTCGTTGAGTCACCGTCACAGGTGGGCAGGGCCGAGTGCCCACCCCCGTGGCAGGACGGGGAGTGTTGGTCACGCTCAGGCCTCGTGACACCGTCTTTGTGACCTCGAGCCCTCCTACCCTCTTTCCCACCCCAGAGCCAGGTGCTACAGGGTTCCCAGTTGTGCAGGTCAAGAGGCTGGGTGGGTTTCAGCCTCGGTACCACAGCGGGTCCAGGCTGGGAGGATGGACCTAGGAAAATGTGGCAGAACTGGGGTGTGGGGCGAGCCTCTCCCCAGAGTTGGGGAACCCCAGGGTGGGCCAAACCCTGCTTGAGGCCTCAGCGGGGAGGGCTCGCTTGGCCCTGTGGCCTGATGTGCAGGGCTGGCGAGGGTCTGGATCCACTCCGGCCAGCACCAACCAGGCGTCTGCATCCCCATTGTGTTCTCGGACCAGGTGCCTGCCCTTCCATCGGCCGCTCGGGGCTCTCCCCGCTTTCCCTCTGCCCCCTGGGTTCGTTCCTTGTCAGGAGCCGGAGGAATGTGTCCAGGGGCGTGCTGGTCAGCGTCGCACGGCCATCCCCCCGGGAAGAACATGGGCACGGACGTCCACGGTGTAAATACGCCTGCCTTGGCTGCTTGCAGGCAGCCGTGACGACGTCACTGAGCAGAGCTGGGGCACGGCCGGCCTTCTCGAGCCTGTGTGAGCTGGCTCCAGCATCCCACTGCATCCTTCTGAAACACATCTGACCCACAGGTCCCTCCCATCGAGCCAGAGAAGGTCCAGACCCTTATCTGATCCCATCACCTTCATTCTCCCCGTTGCCCACTGCTGCTGTCCTACCAGCCTCTTTGCTGATTCTTCATGGTCTTACATCTTTCCTACCCCAGGGCCTTTGCATTGGCTTACATCTTTCCTACCCCAGGGCCTTTGCTGCTGGGCCTCGTTTCCTGCCTCCCCTGGCTCCCTCTCATCTTCCCCATCTTAGCACCTCCTCAGGGAAGACCTCCCTGATTTCCCATCAAGACAAAGTCTCCTTTCATACCCGCTCCGGCTTTATGTAATTGTCATTTCGCAGCCGTGCGATCATTCAAGGCCACCAGGCAGGGAGCTCCCTGGGGGCCAGGCCCTCATGGGGCCCGTTTGCTACTGTGTCCCCAGCACGTCACAGGTGCTCAGCGCGTCGCTGGTGAGGGGACAGACGTGCGTCCCTGGTGCCTGAGGGCCTGGGAGGAGGAAGGCGGGAGAAGCCCCGGCTGGGAGCCAGCACTGCCGTCGCCTCCTGGGGCGGGGTGGGGGGGGTGGGAGGGGGTTTCGTGTGCTGGATATTTACACGCTGACGAGAACAGGCCGTGTTTACATTCGTGCGCCTCGACTCCCTGTTGACAGATGGCGTTTATCCTTCCCTGCGACACGTTAGGCTTTATGTCTTTGGCACGTCTGAGCCTTCTGGCCCGGAGCCAGCCCGGGGGGGGGGTGCGGGCGGGGGGGGCGGGGTGTGGGGAGGCGTTTCAGAGGACGGGATGGCTTCATCCTGTCCTGGTTTTGGGGGAGACATATTTGGGCAGTTGCACGGGAACTGGGTTCCTGCCAGGGACAAATCGGATGGCAGGGCTGCTGGGCGCGTTGGTGGAGGGTGGCTTGCCCGGGGGTGGGGCTGGGCTCCCCTGTTCTCTTCCTTGAGGCAGGGAAACGGGGGTGGTGGTGGTGGTGGAATCCACCTGCTCCCAGCCCTGGTGCCCGCCTTGTGCCCTGGGAGCCTGGCTGGGCAGCGTGGGACCTCAGCGTCTGACTCAGTGGGTACCTCAGTGGCCAGGACTGAACGCCTCCGGACAGGAGCCTGGCCCTCTCCGTCCTGGACACGAAGCCCCGTCGTTTGTCAGCTTAATGCCTTGGACTTGGCCCCTTCCAGATGTTCTCAGACGTCCGGCAAGCCTGGGAAAGTGGCCGCAGCGGCGAGGGCTGTGGTCATCCTTCCAGGAGAGGGAACAGGGCCTGCGCCAAGCCCAGGGTGCTTCAGCTGGGGTTGCAGAAGCCCCCGCACCGTGAGCATGTGTAGCTGGTCCTTTCTCCTTCTCAAAGCAGGCCCAGCACGGCTGGAGTGACACAGTCCTCACTCTCGCGCCTCCCTTCGTTATTGAGCACCTACTATGTGTCGGTGCCGCCTTAGGTGCTGGGCGCAGAGGGATGCCCCACCAGCCTTAGGTCCCAGCGCTGGGCGTTTTCCAGTTGTGGGGTTGATCTCACTGGTGTCAGGGATCCCCTTTGGGTTTCTGGGGGTAACTAAACAGTGATTTGGAGCCTTGCTGTCCTTCGGCAGAGGGGGCGGCAGGCAGCATGGCCCCTGCGGCCTGTCCCAGAGGTGTGCAGTTTTGATTAAGACTTAGCTAGGTCCAAAGGACCCCCTTGCTCCAATACAGCTGTCCCCAGGCTCAACACATGGTCACCGGCCCCCGCGGGCTGGGTCGGGATTGCTGGGCAAACAAACCCCATCGCCCTGCTCCCTTCCTGCGTCCTGGAAAGCCCCGTTCTGGGGGCTTGGACCCTTCCCCAGTCTAGCACCAACAGGTGCAAATGTGGCAAGTTTCCCAGATTCTGTGCATCAAGTAAGGGAAAAGGGAACCTCTTTCTAAGACGCTAAGGGTCGGGGGAGGGGACGGGCGGTCCACCAGGTGGTTCTGATTAGCGGACCAGGAGGCCCAGGCCCTGGAGATGACTTCACTTCATCCTGGACCCTTCCCAGAGGCGGAGGTGTGGTGGAGGGTTAGGGCCACATGCCGGCTTCGGACGCCAGCCCTGCCACCTGCCTGCAGTGTGACCTGGGGCTCTGTGTTGACCTTGCTGGGCCTCTGCTTCCTTGTGTGCACGTTTGGGTCGGGAGAGCCGGTGCCTGGGAAGATGGCAGTGAGGGCAAAAAGGGAAACTGTGTGCGGGGCGCCCTCGGTGTGAGGCCGGGCGCCGGGAGCCCTCGGTGGGGGCGGGCGGTGGCTGAGACCCCAGCCCCTGTGCTACAGGATACGCCCCGCCACCAGCGAAGCCCCCTGAAGGGTCAGGGCTGCCTCTGGAAAGGTACCCGGGAAGGTAGAGCCCAGGCCGAGTGCCTGGCGTGCCGGGCTGGCAGGGGCTGGTGCCGTCTGCCCGTTGGCGCCCGCGAGCTTCCTGGCCCACGGTCCCGGTGGCCCCCGGTTTTCTGGTCTGCGGCTCCGAAGCCCGTTTGGGCCCTGGCTTCCCGGCCTGTCAAGTGTCCTGGGAGGAGCCTCGGGGGTTGATTTATCCGCCGTGGAAGGCGGTGCGGCAGGCATCTGGTCGGGGTAGCAGTGCCAGATTCTTTCATTCCTTCCCGTCGGTGATGGAGCGATGAGCCTCACTGCAGTGCCGACTCCCAGAGCCACCCCCACCCCGTCCCCATTCTCCTTGACATCTGGAAGCCATTGCTCTCACCAAATAAACACTAAGCTTTCCTGATGAGCACTTACTACTCGGAAGGCTCCCTGGGTTCCACTCCGAGCCCTGGGGGCATTGTAGGGAGCAGAAGGCCCTGCCCCCAGGCCTGGACCTACAGGGGGGGGTCTGGCTTTGCTGTGGGCAAGGGGGTCGTCCCCTGTCCCCGCCCCACCACCAAGCCCCAGCTCCCAAGTAGCCGTGTGCTCAAGAGCAGGCGCCTTCTGGTGAGGTCACCGGCGTTCTGTCCCATCTCGGCCCTCCCCGTGGTTCGGTAGCTTAAACTCCTGGCCGTTTCCCTCCATCAGAACGTTCTAGAAGGAGCTTATGATGACAGTTGCAACACAGTAGCAGTGTGACTTGTCTGGGTATCATCAGCTGGTGCTGCCACCTCCTCCTGGCGGCTTCGCTCCGTTATGATCTAGTCCTGACCCCTGACAGGGGCCTGGCCCGGCGACAGAGGACAGTGGTTACAGAGCTGGTGCTTTTTGCAGTCGGTGGAGTGGCCTCGCTCATGTCCCCGGCTTCTGTCCAGCTGGGAGCCTGAGCTGCAAGCTTTCTCCCAATCCGCCCCCGCCTGGATGAAACCTCGTTCCCGTGCCTTGGTGAAGACAGGTGGGGCTTTTTCAAGAGAAACATGACTTAGAAAGCTAGGCAAAACAGCAGAATGAAGTAGCTCCAAGTATACAAACAGACGACTTTCCCGAACATGGAATTCTCATCCTGTGATAACTTAAATCCCGCTGCAAACTCTAGACACATATGTTCCAGCTCGGTCCAAACCAAACATACATTTCCTCAATCTCAGGCAGTTTTTCCGATTCCCTTCTTTTCCGTTGCCTTCTGCAGAAGACCACAGGGTTGGCAGAGCTGACGGACAGTGATTTAGAGCAATGATGGCCAACACGTAGCAGGGAAGACAGTGCTTTCTAAGCCCGTGTCTATGGCAGACATGACTAATCAAATGCAGAACTCTTTCTAGTGAAGGTGGAGTGTAATAGGATTGCAAGAAGCCACTTGCAGTTGGTTAGGTCTCTCAGGCAACAGGACACCATTATGGTTGCTGAAGAGGCATCTATCAAAGTCATGATATGCATATTCTTTGTAAGTGATTTTTACTTTAAAAATTACGATATGCACCAAGCTAGATTCATCTGTTAACATTTTTGCTCCACCTGCTTCATCCCTTTCTATACTTTTTGCTGCATCGGGACACCTTGTCCATAGATAATTCAGCCTGGATTTTTTTTTTTTTTAAAAAAGATGATCTCCAATATAACCTACAATATCATCTAAGTAATAAATAGTACTTCGCTAGTAACATGTAACTCTGAGTTCATATTCAGATTTTCCCAATTGCCCTCAGAATGTATTTTATAAACGTTTCTGTCAACTCGGGGTGTGGTTAAGGGCGTTTCATGTCATTTGGTGGTTGTGTCTAGGAAGTCTCAGACACATCTGGGGGCGTCTGCTCTTTTTCACACGCTGCTACCTTGTGGAAGAGACATCCACTTTACAATGTCGCTTGTTTCAGATTCATCTGGTTGTTGTCTTATGGGGCTATGAGCTCGTTCCTTTGTCCCCTGCATGTCCACTAAACTGGGCGTTCGCTCTACATGATTGATTAGATGGAGGCCAGCATTTTTGGCAGGGATGTTTTGTCACTGGTGCTCTGTGTATTTCCTGTTACATTTCACCAGGAGGCAAATAAGTTTGGTTACTGGGTGAAGGTGATGACAGCCAGCCCTCCGTGTTGGAAGGCCGTGTGTTCCCCTCGGGGACTCAGGTGGCCCGCGGGGTAACGCTGGAGCTCCACGTGGACGTCCAGTATCCCATCACTCTTTCATGTCAGGGTTTTTAGCATCCACCGAGGATGCTTGCCCAAAACACTTACTTCATTAGAGGTTGCACAAGAGTTGGATTTTCTGATTGCATCATTCCTTCCACGTTTTTTTTTTTTTTTTAGTGTGCGTTTTTCCACGAAGAATAATAGCTTTCGCTCATCTAAAAGGGTGATTCGGTTTCTCTGAGGCACGATTGCCATCGAAAAGGCAAGGATCACACTTAGTTCTTTCTCTTGAATTAAGAAGTGGCCTTCGTTGGTGGCAAGTGAGGTTTTACGGGCTTTGAATTTTGCACTTTTTTTTTTTTAGTAGTATTATGGATAGGTTCATTGCATAATTCAATGTATTTCGATTGATTGCAGTCATTATTCTATTTTGGGCTCAAATTGTCCCAAATTTGAGCCAATGGGAGATCCTTCAAGCTGGTTCGTATGTCCTTTGGCTATGTCCCCATTGGTTTTTGAGAGCTTCCTTCCTTTATGGAATTACCGGTTGTCCCAGGCTTACCTTGGAAATTGCCTGTCCTCAGACCTAGAATCAGCCATTTCCCCAAGAAACCCTAGCGAGGAATGATATTAAGACACCGCTGAGTTCTGAATTCACTTGGAGTGAATTTATATATATATATATATATATCTCAAATACCCACAGCTCTCTTTGACACTTGGCTGTAAGAGGGAATCCTGGTTCAGAAAACATTATCACTCATACTTCTTTGCTTTATCCTACAAGATACAGAAAACAGGTTCACGATCATAATACCGAATCCCGAAAACAGCTAAACGAGAGTTTCCTTGCCTTTTTTTTTTTTTTTTTTTGTCCTCAGGGTGCCTCTCACTGAGAAAGTCAAGTTAAACCCCTGGGTTATCATGTCACTTGGAGCCATTCTTTCTCTCGGCGGGTTAGGGGACCAGTTTGCCGTACAGCCAGGTTCAGGCTTCGTTTTGCTTCAGTTTCGGGGTTTGCACAGGATGCTTCTCGAAGTAACTTGGCCCCGAAAGGGCGGCTCTGACTGGAGAGGCCCCCTCCTCTCTCTCGCTCCTTCTCGGTTGACCTGCGGGAACGTGGGCGGTTTGGTGATTGCAAAGGAGGTGGCGTGAACTGGGGGGTGGGGGCTGGTGGAATGGAGTGAGGCATCGCCTGAGGCGAACGCGGTGGCTTTGTCCGGGAGGTGCGTGTCCTGCTGTAGTGCGCACGCATGTGCACACACACACGCAGTGCACGAAGCGTCTCCAGCACCCACTGTGTGCCAGCCGCCGAGCTTGGGCACAGCAGAGGGGCTCTGCCTTCATGGGGCTCCCAGGCAGATAGGGAAGACAGGCCCGAATCTGGTAAATATGACCCCCTGGGGTGCAGATGGCTGCAAAGGCATGTGTACCAGGGAACCGAACCTCTTTGGGATTGGAGAAACCCCTTCAAGCTGACAGGTGAAGGATGGCCAGACCTTGGTTGATGAGAGGGGGCGGGGCATTTCTGCAGAGAATGTGTGTGATGTGGGGGTTGCCTAGAGAGGCATGGGGGTCCAGCCCAGAAGCATGAGGGGAATCGGGGGGCACAGTGGCCTTGGATCAGGTTGGACGGGTGAACCAAAGAATGTAGGGTTTTGAAGGCCATGGTAAAGATTTGGAGAAATGAAAGAATTTTGTGCTCAGTGGGATACCGTCTTAGGATCTGGGGTTATCATCATGGGGTTCAGGCACTCGTGGGGGACAGCGATTGAGGGAGTTGGGGAACCTCCCAAAAATCATACTCTAAATGTGTGCCGAAGTGGTATTCTGGAGAGAGAGTCCTTGCCTGTTTCCTGATTTTCAATCAGATCCGTCTACACCATGAAGGCTTTAGAGGGAATAAGCCATTATAGAAACCAAGGATTTGTGATTTCTCGATATCATGAAAAGGATCAGGAGGAGAGTACGTCTTTGTGGCAGATCCTCTCCGTCCTGCCTGGGGACAGCATGGCGCCCTGGTGGGAGTGTGGCCTGAGGCCCCTTGCAGGGGGGCCAGTGAACTGCATTGGTCTGGGAGAGATTCCAGGTCTCCAGGGTTCACCCATGTGGAAGAAGCATCAGGAGGGCTTCCTGGAGGAAGTGATGGGTGGCATAGAAGTTGGCCAGGTGAAGAGTCTTTCCAGCAGAAGGTCACGCCTCGCTCCTTTCCCCTGAGCTGAGTCCTCTGGATGCCTCAATTCACGTGTCACAGCCTTGTGTCCACAGGCCAGGAGAGTAACTATTTGTGGACTAGTCGTGGTGGGGACCAGAGGGCAGAGAGTGGCCTTGGGTGACTTGAAAAGCATCGATACCGCCTAAAACCCATTGGGGGAACCAGATTCTGCACACAGCTGGCAGCCTGTTAGGGACCTGCCTTGGGTGGTTCAGATGCAAGCAAGATATCACAGGTGCCTGCTACTATCAGCTTCTCACACCTGCCCCCCAGGTGCTGAAGTGGGTGGAGTCAGCAATCCAGACCTCCAAGGTGCACCTGCTGACTACAGACCACGAGGAGGGCGGCGAGCACACCTGGAAGATTCCCTTCGACCCCAGCCTGCAGGAGGTCACCATCTCCCTGAGCGGCCCGGGGCCTGAGATTGAAGTTCAGGACCCGCAGGGTAGGTGCGCCCCAGGGCTGGTCTCCCCTTTGGTCCCAGGACTGAACTGGGAGTCCAGGGTGGGGCAGAGAGAGAGAGAGAGAGAGAGAGAGAGAGCTGGGTGTTGGACACAAGTCCCCAGGAGCAAGGACAGTTGGGAGGATGTCAGGTGGAGGGCAGAGAGGGACACTGTGGTGGGCGAGGCAGCCAAGTGAGGGGACTGAAAGTAAGGACAGTCCTTGGGGTGCAAGGAGTCTGCCTGCCACGCTCTCTCAGTGGGTTCCTACAGTGGCCTGGTGTGTCCGTCAGGGCCAGAATTAGTGGCATGCTGTTCTGACAGGAAGCTAGGCTTCTGGAGTGACTTGTCAGTGCCATCCAGGTCCATGTGATTGGGACCTGGCCGCCTGGCTCCATGGTGCGCTGAGGATGGCATGAGCACCCCGGGCTCGAGGCCACACCTGGGGAGGGATGAGGGTGGTGTGTACAGTGAGGTGGAGACCTGAGCGCCACCAAGGGCCTCCCAGTTCCACTGGTGTTTGGAGAGCTGTGGGGATGGGGTGGGGCCTCTGTCACCTCCCCCAGGGAAGGGTCAGGGGCTGAGGAGTCCTTGGGGGTTCCACAGGGAGGATCCTGCAGAAGGACGAGGGCCTCCGTGTGCTGCTCAGCATTCCTGACTCGGCCAAGGTCGTGGCCTTTAAGCCTGAGCATCCTGGGCTGTGGTCCATCAAGGTAGGGAGCACTGGGTTCCCAGGTGGTGGGGGAAACCAGCTTCATGGCACCGAGACACCATCTCCCTCCTGCCTGCCCTGGGGAGCCTGGGGGTCTGGGAAGCTGAGGGCTGGGGTGTGGGTGGCGATGTGGGCATATCAATAGAAGTAAAGCATCAAGAACAGGGGAGGAGTATTCTGTTTTGTACCATAAGAGGAAGTGGAGTGGTTTGGGTTGGTTAGGGAACTTTTAAGAAGAACTTGGAGAAATGATTTGAGTGTCTAGAGGTGGCTGACTAAGCCAGCCCGTGGTTCAGGACCCTGTCGAGTGAGGAGGGCACAGAAGAAGCAAGGGTGACACTGGGGGGCTGGGCTGGATGAGAGGGACAGGGCTGGGTGCTGGAAGCAGAGACTAGGGAAGGGCTGGACGCCCAACAGCTCCATGGGGTGGGGCAGGGTGCTGCTCTGGAAGGGTGTGAGCTGCTGTTGATCAGCACATATTCGTGGAGCACCTTCTGGGTACCAGGTGGGCGAGCCCTGCCCTTCAAACTCTGAGCATCATTGAGCCAAGATCTCTGATGCCAACGGGGAAGGCATGACAGGGGTTAGATGCACAGGGCATAGACAGACCCTGCGGGTGTCGGGGGTGGAGCCGGCCAGGCAGGGGTAGCCTTGGGAGGCCAGCTCAGGACGGTAGCTGGAGCTCCTCCTTTGGGAGCAGGTGAGTTGCCCACGGATTTGCAAAGGTGAGAGAATTGCAGGTGCTGACAGGGCTGGGTGAGGCTGGCCGCCTCCCGCCCCGAAGCTGGGGTGCCAGGGTCCAAGGCCGCAGTGACATGGGCCGGGCCCCTGCTAGGTCTACAGCAGTGGCCGCCACTCGGTGAGGATCACGGGCATCAGTGACATCAGCTTCCGAGCCGGCTTCTCCACCTGGCCCTCTCTGGACCTCGACCACACCATCGAGTGGCCCCTGCAAGGTAGGGTGCTCCCGGAGCTGCCTTCAGGGGACCTGCTGCGAGTGTGGCTTCAGCCCTTCTCTCCACACCCCGGGGACCTGAGCCCCAGGCCAGCGCCCTCTCCAGCCCCGGCCCGGGTGACACTGGGACCGTCTCCCTGGAGGACGTGCTCTCTGCCCCTGAAGGTCTTCGGGACCTTATGCTGTCCTCACTGCTGCTGAGTTCACCCCTTCCCCTTTGTCTTTGTCAAACATCCTTTGTCCCGAGTCCCAATTCTTCAGTTTTCCAGTGAATATCGGGCTCATCCAGGAAACAGGTTGGCTTCCCCCAACAGGCCAGCATCCTACGCCAGCGACTGAATGTCCCAGTGGCTGTTCGGATGCCCTGGGGGCTGACAGGAGTCGGCGGCCTGGGGGTATGGTGGAGTTGGAGGCACAGGGTCACTTTTCGGAGTGGACGTTGCTAAGGTGTCCCATCACAGCTCCACCTGGGGAAGGCCAGGCCCTGGAGCAGGCAGGGGCTTCTGGCTCAGGTCACTAGAGCTCCACACTGGAAAGTACCATCTGCGGGCCGGACCAGGGGTCCTAACTTATAGTTTGGAAAATATGGTCCCTTGTCATGCAGCCAGTCAGATGGTGTTGCAGGGACCAGCTCAGAAGACAGATGGGGAGGGACCTTGACCAGGTTGGGCCAACTCTGGACCACCAGAGAGTGACCAAAAATGGTGCGCGTGGGAACCCTAGAACTGTTCTTGAGTTCGCATCGCCTCTGTCGTTTGTCACTCTTGCCAGCCCCTGTTGGGCTCTCTGCTAGGATTGGCGGCACCAGCTTCAAAGTGGGACAGAGGGGGCTGCTCACTCACTTCGTGTTTGTTCTGGCTAATGATCACAGAACGGGGCGGTGGGGGAGAGGCAGGAAAGTCAGTTCCTGTTCTAAAGCCGGGAGAGAGAAGAAATCCTTGATGAAAATCCTTCATGGGCCGCTAGAGTGAGGACTGGAAACTGGGTGGGCACCAGGGCTGGTCCCCAGGGGAACAGGGGCCACTCGTGACCCTCTTGGGTTTCTGCTTTTGATAAAGATGTGGTTCCAAGACATTTTTTTTAAAAAGAGAAAGGTCAAGGCAATTGCAAGTGGTAAATAGTGGTCGGCACTTGACCCCTCTGCCAGGAGCAGCAGAGAGTGGGGAGGCGATGGCCAACCGGACAATGAGTGCCTGGACCCCAGGGACCACGGCTGCCTGCCATTGGTGGGTTGTTGGGACCCAGCACTGATGCACTTGATTTTTCAAAGGAACCTGGACTTCTAGAGTTTTGTATGCCCTTTCCAGATGGTTCAGTGTTTCTTCAAGAAATGTTAAGACATTTTCTGGACCACACCAACCACACCCACTGGTCCCCAGCTTATGTCTGAGAGAAAATAAATAAATAACTGTCTGGAAAGGAAGAGACAGGAGAGATGTTCCCAAGCCACCCAAGGCAGCTGCGAAACCCAAGTTGCTTCTGTGTTCTCCGGGGCAGTGTGAAAAGAAAGCCAAAGAAAATCTTTGGGAGAAGAGGGGCAGGTGTCAGGGTCAGAATTCCCAACCCAGGGGCTGTTCGCATCCGGGTTGTTCCCAGAACCTGCCTGATGACGGCCCGCGACCAAGTCCATGGTGTGGGGAGAGGGGCCCCCTCCCCAGCTCTACTCTGTGAGAGTCCATGTTTCTGGGGATGGGGGTGAGGCACCCATGGGGAGCTGTGCAGTGGACGGACAGCAGTGTTTCAGGACCATGGACAGAAGCAAGGTCCCCTCGCTCCTTATCCCACCCCCAGCATTCCCCGCACGGAGGAGAAGATGAGGGAGCAGGCTGGCCTTGACCGGGGCCCTGCAGCCCCTTGCTGGGGAGGAGCAGGGAGCCGAGCACAGAGGCCAGCATCTCCTCCCTCTCCCCTCCCTCTGCAGGAGTGCCCATCTCGCTGGTGATCAACTCCACGGGCTTGCAGGCCCCTGGCCACGTGGACATGGTGGAGCTCTCCCACGGCTCGGGGCGGCCCCTCCTGACGCTGCCCATGCAGCCCCTCTCCAACGGCTCCACCCCTCAGCTGTGGGGCGGGCCGCCCTTCCGGGCACCCCCGGAGCGCTTCTACCTCCAGGTGAAAGGCGAGGACCACGAGGGGAACCCCCTCCTCCGTGTCTCCGGAGTTGCCTACAGTGGGGTGGCCCCAGGTGAGCGATCGGCTCTTTGACTCCCAGATGTTCGGCTTGCTCAGAGACCCTTTCTTCCTGGAGGCCTTCCTGATTAGGCTCACTTAGGAAATGTTTGTCTGGTCAACTTCTCTGGGTGGCAAGCTCGGCAAGGTGTTATCCTAAGTACTGAGATGCTTCGGATGTAGCCCTCGGCTCAAAGATCTAGTACAAAGTCATTCCTCCATGTATACATCCACCTGTTTACCTGTATATATGCATGCATCCATCCATACCCATCCATCCATCCTTCTACCCACCCACCCATTCACCCATCCTTCCAAATATTCATCTACCCATGCATACCCATTCATTTATCTACTCATTCATCTATCCACCCATCCTTTCACCCATCCACCCATT
>PVKZ01008221.1:0-17039 GCA_004027375.1 Macroglossus sobrinus | reverse complement strand
TGTGAGTGAGGGCAGGAGGTGGTGTGAACGGTGTGAGTGAGGGCAGGACGCCAGAAAGGGCAAGGTGTGAGGAAGGAACGAACCAGTATCGTCTGGATCCTCAGGAGGTATAGGATGGAAGCTTTCGGCTTTGTGGACTCTCAGTATCCGCTAAAAAGGCCACTTCCCGCCATCTCCAGGGCTGCCTCTGTGTTTTTTTTTCTGGGTACAGGCCGCCTGGAGGGTCGGCTCCCCGTCTCTCCAAGGATGATGGGTCTCCAGGCGACGTTCTGCTCCCCCCTGGGGCTCCTGTTCGGCTCTGTGCTCTTGGCGGCGTCGGCCCCGGCAGCCCTTGACTCTCGTAACTGCAGCGACAAGGAGCCACAGGTCACCGTCAGTCACACGTACAGGATCGACGTGCCCAAGTCCGCCCTGGTCCAAGTGGAGCCCGACCCCCCGCCCTCGGGGGACGACGGGGCCTCGCTCCCGGCCCCGGGGGAGGCCGAGGAACAGAATATCATCTTCAGACACAACATCCGCCTGCAGGCGCCTCCGAAGGACTGCGGGCTGGCCGGCCTAGTCCAGGACCTCCTGGGCCGCGTGAAGAAGCTGGAGGAGGAGATGGCGGAGGTGAAGGTGCAGTGCGACCCCCAGCGCTGCTGCCAAGGGGCTGCCGGTGAGCTCACCCCCGGTATCCGTCCCACAAACACTCAGGGAGCACCTTCTACGTGGGGTGCTCCGCCTGCCACTGAGCACTCTGAGCCTGGTGCCTTCTGGCCTCTCTGGGGGCTCTGTCTCGGGCACTGGCTCCGGGCGGCATCGGAGGGTGAGCAGGGCGGGGCCTTAACGTGAGCCTGGACACCTGCTTCTAGGTGAGAAAGCTCCCGGGGGTGTGTTTCACCTGTGGATCCGTCTCCACTGCAGGGGACCGCGGTGGGGTAGAGAGGAAAGCCACACGAGACTGGGGACAAATGCCAGCTCTGCCACTTCTTAGCTCCAGGGGCGAATGACTTAAGTCTCCTCGACTGTCCAGTGGGGATGATTCTATCAGCTAGTCTAGCTCTGAGAGTTTGCATGATGCATGTAAGATTTCTGGTCCACAGTAGATATTCAGCAAATCCTTAACTCTTTTCTTAGTAATAAAGCACTACAATTTGATTTTGTGGCTAGTGAGCCCCCATCACCACTTTTTCTTTCATTTTTCTTTCTTTCTTTTTTCTTTTCTTTTCTTCTTCCTCCTCCTCTTCTTCTCCTTCTTCTTCTTCTCCTCCTACTCCTCCTCCTCCTCCTCCTCCTCCTCCTCCTCCTCTTTTTTTTTTTTTTTTTAACATAAACTGATGCTAATAACCAGGGGTCCTTCGCGTACATTCTCGCGCCTGAAGGACTTGCTGCGCTGGGAGCAGCTCGGGTGTGTTAGACCGGACACTGCTGAGTGACGCCGGGAGCCTTGCCCAGGCGTCTCCGTGTGGAAAGCGTTTGGGGGCAGGGAAGCAGGTGTCTGAGAAACGGAGGGGCTGGCGGACTCCTCCACCTTCCTCTTGCCGGCTGCATCAGAGAGGGGACCCTGGTTCGCCCCTTCTCCCACCCCTCAGCCCTCACCCCCACCACTTCAGGGCTGCTTTGTAGCCTCAGCTTGGGCTTATTTGCCACGGACCTGCACCTGGCGTGGGGAGGGGACGGGGCGGGTGGCTGTTTTGGGCAGAGAGGAGGATTCCTGTGGGAGTCTGGCCCTGGTTGGAGGGGGCGGACCCCTGGTCTCCTCCTGCGCCCCACCCTCCTCCGGGGAAGGAGCAGCGAAGGGCCTGCCCCACCGCCGCTGCAGGGTCCCCACGGTCAGGCCCCCGCCCCCCGCCCACGTACCCGCTCTCCCCGCAGGTCCGAGCAGCGACTGCGGCGGCCACGGCACCTCCGCGCCCGAGCCCTGCCCCGGCGGCTGCAGCGGGCGCGGCGAGTGCGAGCGCGGCGTGTGCCGCTGCCACGCGGGCTTCACGGCCGACGACTGCAGCGAGCGGCGCTGCCCCGGCGACTGCAGCGGCCACGGCTTCTGCGACACGGGCGAGTGCTACTGCGAGGAGGGCTTCGGGGGCCCGGACTGCGCGCAGGGTGAGCGCGGGGCCCGGCCCGGCCCGGCCCGCCCGCCGCCGGCCTCCCCTCCCCTCCCTGCGGTCCCGGATGAGGTGCCCAGGTCCGCACCGCGCCGATTAACCGCGCCGATTAACCGTCAGTGACACGCTGTGCTCCGCAGGCGCCTCGGCCTCTAGCCCACATCAGAAGCCCCTGGGGGGCTTCACAGATCGCGGGGTCCATCCCGAGTTTCCGATTGGGCAGGTCGGGGGGCGGGGTGGGGAGGCCCGAGTTTTCACTTCTGACCCGTTCCCAGGGGGTGGGGCAGCTGCATGCGCGTGTGTGTATGTGTGTGCGTGTGTGCATGCGCGTGCGTGTGTGCATGCGCGTGCGTGTATGCGCGTGCATGTGCATGCGCGTGCGTGTATGTGTGTGCGTGTGTGTATGTGCGTGCATGTGCATGCGCGTGTGTGTATGTGTGTGCGTGTGTGTATGTGCGTGCGTGTGCATGCGCGTGCATGTGCATGCGCGCGTGTGTGTGCGCGTGCGTGCGTGTGGGGGGGCGTCAGCATCACACCCTCCACACCTGCCATCATACTGCTAGTACACAGGGGGCGCTCAGCATGTCCTCACTGGCTGTGGGGTCCCCCTCCCTCCTCACCCTCTCCATCCCGCTCCGCCCCCTCTGCAGTGGTGGCCCCCCAGGACCTGCAGCTGCTCAGGAGCACGGAGCAGTCTTTGCTGGTGAGCTGGACGCCCCCGGGCGAGGTGGACCACTACCTGCTCAGCTACCACCCCCTGGGGGCGGCGCCCTCTGCCCAGCAGGCCCAGGTGCCCGGGCAGCAGCACAGCCACGAGATCCGGGGTCTGCTGCCGGGAACCAAGTACATGGTCACCCTGCACAGCGTGAAGAAGGGTGTCTCCAGCAGCCCGCAGCACCTGCTCGCCACCACAGGTGAGGCGGCAGCCAGGTGTCCCCTGGTTCTCCAGGAGACGCCCAGTAGTGAACAATCTCTCCCTTCGCCCCACGACCACCCTTCCACGGGTCAGGCCGTTGTCCCATGTGGGGCTGAGAAACATGGGGCACTGGGACCCTAGTTCTGGAGATAAGTCTCAGCCCTCACTCTCCTCACTGCTGGGTCCTCCAAAGCCAGTGACACAGCCTGCTGGATCGGCACTCAGGGAGTCTTCTGCGCCCCTGAGATTAGGAAGGTCTGATTGCCCTGCACCCACACAAAGACAGCTGGGGGTACGCCCACCCCCCCATGCCCTCACTGAGCCTCAGCGCGCTCAGCAGCTGCAGGGAGGGCCAGGTGAGGATCTGCTGAAGCCACCATTGGATTCATCTGAGCGGGAAGGAGAGGGAGCAGCGGATGACTGAGGAACATTTAAAGGAGAGATGGTTTACAAAGGCGTGGCTGGGGCTTGGATGGGGTCCCCCTAGCTAGGACTAGTGTCCATGAGGATCCACCCAGAGGAGCAGGGGACAGGAGTTGGTACTGGGACCCAGGAGAGCCGAGGGAGAGGGCTGCCCCCGAGCGGCTTCCGGTAGGGGGTGCAGGCAGTCGGTGTCCCCATGGGGGTTGGGGGTAGGGGTGGGAGGAGACCAGTTGCCTGGACTCTCTCTCTCTCCTGCCCTCTGGTCTTCCGGTGACTCTCATTAGCTGAACCCAACCAGAAGCCAGAGGGCAAAGGAAGCTGGCTGATGATGCAGCCAGGTACAGGGCAGGTGGGGAACGGGTCGGGAGGGGCGTGCCCTCCAGGGCTCCACCACCTGCTGCCAGAACGCTGGGAAGAACGAGCATCACCGCTTACTCTTGGGAAATTCTGGATCTCTTCGTGAAAGTTCTCACGGCTGCCAGGATCCTCCAGGCCTGGCAGAGACCGCCCCGCTCGAGCGACTCGTGGCCCATTTCTCTGCACGACGTGTTTTACGAGGGGGTCTGACGTGCCAGGCACTGTGGCAGCCGCCTCCAGCCTGCCCTGGACTCGGGGGCAAAGGTCCAGGGTGCCCCAGGCGGATCGGCCCTTGGCGCGCAGTGTCTCAGTGCTACGCGGTGACGGGGACAGGGCCGGGGAGGGACGGCTCAGTGTTGGAAAGGGTGTGAGGGTCTTGTCATCGTTGGAGCGTCCTTTGTGATCGTCTCTGTCCACGCCCTCCAGCCAGAGGCCTCTCAGGACCCGAGGGGCCTGCCGAGGGCTGCGGCACGGGAGAAGGCACTGTGGCATCTCAGGGACAGTGGTCGGACGACTCGGTAGCGCGCGGGCCGCCAGGGGACGTGGGAGGACTGAGGAGGCTGGCGTTTGCTTTGGGCGCCTGCTGCCAGGGCGTAGGCTCGTTCTATGACTGGCATCTGTGGATCTTAGTGAGAAGGGGGGGCAGCCTAGAGGGAGGCTAAACCCGTGGTAGCCACAGAGGGAGCGGTCACTCGTGGGCAGGAGAGAGGCCGCCGAGTCGTTCTCGTGGTTTGGACGGTGCGCAGGGTTTTGCCTGCGGTCACACAGGGTCACAGAATGGTCTTGCTCTGTCTTGATTGTCAGGCCACAGAGTGGCTTGTCGGATGCTGACGGCCTGTGGACCTGTTTGTGCTCCACGGGAGGTCGCAGGGCCTCCCTGTGGGAGGCAGGCCGGGTGGAGGAGGGGCTGGGGTGGGGTGGGGTCAGGTGGGGTGGGGTCAGGTGGGGTGGGGTTGGCGGGGAGAGGAGGCTCCCAGCAGCGGGTCTGTCCTCTGTGGACAGAGTGCACACACCGAGACGTTGTTGGCTACTTGAGTGGTCCCAGGGTGTGGGTTGGGGACCGTGTCTTCGGGCGGAAGCTGCTCTCGGCGCGTCCGGACAGGGGGCCAGCCTGGTCGTCACAGACCTGCCAAGGCCACCACGGCCTTCTCTGACCGTCCCTGACGCCTGCCCTAGGTCTCGCTGTGCTTGGCACTGCCTGGGTGACGGACGAGACGGAGCACTCCCTGGACGTGGAGTGGGAGAACCCCCCGGCCGAGGTGGACCACTACAAGCTGCGCTACGGCCCCCTGGCAGGGCAGGAGGTGGCCGAGGTCACTGTGCCCAAGAGCAGTGACCCCAAGAGCCGCTACGACATCACCGGTAAGATACTGGGAGACGCTGGCCGCAGGTGCCGAGGCGGAGACAGTGGGTGCAGGGGGCCAGCACCTGTGCAGCACAGGTGTGCACAGAGCGTCCCAGGGCCTTAGGAATCACTGGAGCCCTGACCGTGGGGACAGCCAGACGTGAGCCCTGAGGCGTAGGCCCCGGTCAGCAGAGCACACGCCCAGCGTGTTCTCCCTGCGTCCTCCTGAAGACCCTGCCTGTGCCTCATGGAGGGTGTGGTGGCACGCAGACATTGCTCTGGGAAGAACTGTGCATGCGTGAGTGCGTGTGTGTGTGTGAGAGAGAGAGAGACAGACAGACACTGACGGGTGGGGACCAGTGTCTGTGGCACCGTGTGTGGGGAGCACTGTGCTGCGAGGCTGGGGTGGCGAGGTCCCTGCCCCGGTCCCCGAGTTAATGCTGGAAGCAGGAGTCAGACACTATAAGGAAACAGGGCGCGCAGGGCTGACCACGGTTTGTGACGTCCGAAGCTTACAGTGTTCAGGGCCCATGTAAGGAAAGCCACATGCCATCACGGTTGCCCAGTGGGGCCCGTGGCCGTGCAAGGGGCCCCTGCAGGCGAGGGGCCGAGGCCGTTAGCGCCGGGCAAGCAAGCCCTCCCCGGGGGCCTTCTTCCTCCATCCGCCCCCTGAGTTCCCTCTCGCATGGACATCCTGGGGTCCCACCGTTTGTGAGTGGAAAACCATGAGCCTCACGTACGTGCCATTTGCCCTCACGTTCCCACCGGAGTCGGAGTGTGTGTGTCATGGGGACGTCGTTGAAGATGCTCTCACAGAGAAATAACCATGACAACAAAAAGGTGGAGAAAAGAAAAAAAAACTTGAAAGAGAAAAAACTTAGCTGAATTATTATAACGAGAAGGAAAGACACTTGAGGGCAAAGGTTGTAAGTAGGTGGGGGACTCAGTGCAGGGTGGCCCAGCAGGGAGGGGGCCCCGTCGGCTTCGTCTCATCCACTCTGGCCCCCTCCCGGCCGCCCCCCACCCCCGCCCTGGGAGGAACAGCGCTGGGGGGCCGAGGGTCCCCAGCCCGCACCGAGGTCCAGCGCTGGCCCTTTGTTTCCAGGTCTGCAGCCCGGGACGGAGTATGAGATCACCGTGGTCCCCGTGACGGGGGGCCAGGAGGGCAAGCCCATCGTGCTGACCGGCAGGACAGGTAGGGGCCGCTGTCGCCTCTGAGATTCTGACGCTGTTCTCGGGCCACTCCTCTCTGGGTAAAAACTCTGGGATTTGTGTGTAGAGGGATCCTTCTATATTTGTGTTCTGATTTCTCTTTTGGGGGGTAAGGGAGGGGAAGCTACCTTCTCCTATTTCCAACTTTTCTCCCCTGGGCTCTTGGAGTCCAGCGAAAAGACCATTTCTGAACCTTTCTTTTTTGTTTTAATAGCTTCAATCACTAGGGTGATTTTCAAGGCATTTATTAAAGTGGCCCTCCGCACACAGTTCCGTTTACCTGTGGCAGGTGGTCTATAATTATTTATTTTTTTTCTCGCTGTGCCATGATAGTGACACTCGGGCAGTCAGCTTTAAAATGTCAAAAGATATTCAGGACACCCCTTCCATGGGACAGTGTTATAGATGCCATCTGTGGCCTGAGAAAACATCTAATGACATGTGATTATAAACCAGTCAATTTGGAACTAAATCTGTAATTTATTCATCAGAAGAGAATGGGGAGTTACGGCAAGCATGCATGTGAGATGGCCTACGTAGTTGCAGGGTTTAGACAGGACTTGAGTCCATATTGAGCTGTGAGCCTCCAGCAGTCACTCTGTGCCCCGCCAGCCCCAGCTGGGAGCCCCTGATCGGGGACCGAGCGGTGCTGGGTGGAGGCTCATCCCTGGAGCCCGCAGAGGAGGCATCTTTGAATGCTGAGACGTCCTGGAAAAGTTTCCTCGTTCTGTTCCTTGCGGTCCTGGCTGTGGCTGGTTGGGGTGGTGGACAAGGACGAGATGGTGCAAGAATTAAACTCACAACTTCAGCTGCCCCGCAAATTCGCGTATCTGGGGCGTGAAGGACTGCGGTGCGCGATTATAAGAGATGAGATCCGATGTAATTGACGGACTGCGCGGCCCAGGCTGCGTGGCCGGCCTGAGTGGTGGACGGTGGAACGTGGCGGTCAGCTGGAAAATGACAAGTCTTCCTCGCTTCCAGGGGCTCCCCCTTTAGGCTGTGGGTTAGCGGAGGGCCTACTGTGTGCCAGGCATTGCATTAACTAAGCACTTTTTGTGCATCATCTCACTTCGTTCTCACCATAATCCCACGCAGTAGGTCCTATTATTATTTCCAAATCCCATGTAAGAAAAATGAGGTTCAGAGGCGCAGCGTCCACCCCCAGGGCCGTCTCTTCCGTGTCCCTCCACACCCTCCCCACCCTGTGCATCTGCGTCTGTGTCCGAATGTCCCACTCTTAGGAGGAAAGCGGTCCTTTTGGTTGAGGCCGACCCTGGAGATTCCGTTTTAACTCGCTTATCTCTAGAAAGAACCGACTTCTAAATGAGGTCCTGTTCGGAGGTGCCGAGGGTTGGCACTTCAGCGTGCCTTTTTGCGGGGGACACCGTTTAACTCACGACACTGCCGAATCCCCATCCAAAGAGGCGCTCAGCGGATGTTTGCGGAGTGCGTCGGGGACGACCACCGACCAGCTGAGCGACCTTGGGCAAGTTAGCTAACCGCTCTGAGTCTGGCTCATGGTTAGTGTTCTGAAAACGGTAACTCGTATGAATCTTCCAAGCTAGTCCCTGGGGAATCTGACAGGTGCCTGTGTGATGATAGCCCTGAGGTTTGATAAATTAATGTGTGAAAAGCGCCCAGCACTTAGTGTGTGCTCAATAAACGGTGATCGGTTGATTAAATAAGACGGATATTGCCTCCGGTGATGGAACGTATTTCATTTCCATGCACACAGATGAAACACCGCCGCTGTTCTTGAGAAAGACGATGCGTCATCGTCGGTATTAGAAGCTCAGCCGTGCAGAGCTGTACCTTCTCTGCTGGGGGATTCCTGGAGGAGAGAGCTGGAGCAGGATGGGGAGGAAGGGAGGACGCTTAGGTGTGTAAGAGCAGGAAACCGCCCTGTGTCTCCACTGATCTGTGTGTAGCGAGGGTCTCTGTGAGGCGAGGCGTCTTTACCGGTAACATGCTGGATGCCCGCAGGTGGCTTCCTTACCAGATCTGCAAGTGATGAGCGAGACGGGACAGTGGGCGTGATGAGTGAAAGACTAAACTATAAATGGAATCCATGAGATAGACTATAACAAGGATGAATGTGGGGTTCAGAAAATGTGAAGAATGGGGAAGCCGTGGCTGAGCATGGAGGCCCCAGGCTTGGATGTGCCTCAGAGTCACCTGCGGAGTTTGCTTACCTGCTTCTCAGATGGAGACATCCGGGCTTGTCTGAGGACCCCTCAGGCAGACTCTGTGGTACTTAGCAGGTGCCTAAGGTTGACAGAGGTTGAGAACCCCTCGCTTAGCAGAGACGTATGTGAAAAAAACCTTGGCTTTTCCTGAGGCCGCGGGCTGAGGATTTGTTACTGGGAGCGCAGTGTGTAGGACGCGGAGGGCGTCTTGTCTGGGTTGGTCCTTCTGGAACATAAACTCAGCACGAGCGGGGATTTCTGATTGTTCGTTCGTTGGTGACTCGTGAGTGCCACTATCTTCCCAAGCATGGAAGGGATGCTCGATATGACTCGTTTAATGAGTGAGCCGAGATCGGGAGATTTTTTCTCTGAGCAGGGGAAGAAAGGAGCATGTGGAGATGTGAGGTCTAGAGATGACCATTTGGGAGTGTCACGTGAGGGCTTGTACGTAGTGCAGTGAAGGATATGGCTTGTACGTTTGCGAGGTGGAGAGATGGCGCTGTCTGACTGGGGGACAGCGAGGTAACCGTCCCTGAGTGCCTTCCGATGGTCTTCGGGAGGTGGAGTCTGCCATACATGTTCCCTGTGCCTGCCACACGCCTGCCACAGGCAGACACTCTTGAAGCAGTTTGCACGTGGAGCAGCTGCCCTCGGAGGTTGATGTGCTCGGTGGTCTGAAGCGGGGGGGGGATGGTTTTGTCCGTCAGGAAGCCCCGTCTCAGCTCGGGTTCAGCAGAGGCCGGCTGTCCACCTGTCACAGATGCGGTAACCAGGCAGAACCAGGCCGCCCAGGCGAACTCGATCGTGAAGCAGCTGCGATCTCGACCAGCCACACGGCCTCTCTAACTTTCCTTTCTCCCGTATTTTTATGAAGCCATTGATGGGCCCGCCCGTGTGGTCACCGATCGAGTGACAGAAGACACGGCAGTGGTCTCCTGGGACCCGGTCCAGGCCGTCGTGGATAAGTACGTGGTGCGCTACACGTCGGCCGACGGCGACACCAAGGACACGGCGGTCCCCGGGGAGCAGAGCAGCGCCGTGCTGACGGGCCTGCAGCCGGGAGCGGCGTACGGCGTGTCCGTGTGGGCCGAGCGGGGCCACCAGCAGAGCAGGAAGGCCGACACCACGGCCCTCACAGGTACCGGGCCGGAGGGGGGGGAGCACGCGGGGCTCCCGCAGGGCAGGGAGGGGCTCACGTCCACTCCGGAGACGTTTGCCCACCTGGCCGCGGCGGCCTTTTATTTTTGCAAGCGTTGAGGAGGGTCTCGCCAAAGTGATTTCAGGTTTTGTAATTCGGAATTTTCCCCTTTCCGACCTGCCACAGAAGACGCCAGCCTTTTGATGTGGCACAGAAGGCCACGCTGGTTTGGGTTGGAATTTCATAGGCGGCTCCCTATGCAGAGGCACGCTTTCTCATTTTCATTCTCGTTTTTTTTTTGGGGGGGGGGGCGAAAACAAAGCATTTGGCTGATAGTGAACCTGAACGTGTACCCCAGTTTGCGGCCACTGTTCGGTGCTTCGTGTGTCATCTGTGCAAATGGCTTGCGTCCCGAGCCGGCGTTTGCCAAGTGTACCGATTCTGCTCGAAGCTTCCGGAAGCCGTGAAGGTCCCCGTAACCGAGCCGGTGGCCGCACTCAGCTCCGGCAGGTGGCCTGACACGGCTCGCGGGGCACGTCCCAGACGCCCTCTCCGCTCACGCCCTCCCCCGGCACTGTCCCCGCACCCCGAGACGCCGGCTCCTGGAGGGCGCGTGAGGTTCCGAACACTCGCGGGGAGTCGTAGGAAGGGGTGCGCCTGTCAGCTGGGCTCTGTCCTGCACAGTCACTCAGCGTAGCCTCTCGGAGAAGCAGGTGATCGGGTAGGGATGTGGCTTCAGGGGCTCAACTGTCCGTCTGCATCTCAGCTCGACCGTGCGCTAGCTGAGTGGCTCTGGGCATGTCACCGTCCATCTGCCTCTCGGATTCTTATCTGTGAAATGGGCACACGCCCGTCTGCGTCGCGCGGTTCTTCAGGGGCGTCCGTGACGAACGCACGTAGGTCCTGACACACAGCGCGTGCTCGTACGTGATGGCGGTGGCCGTCTCTGAGGCTGTGTCTTCGTCGGCTTCCGCCGCTATAAAAATACCATGGACTGCGTGGCTTACACAAAGCAACTTCCTTTCTCATGGGTCTGGGGGCTGGAAAGTCCCAGGATCTCAGGGCCAGCTGATTTGGGTCCTGGTGAGGGCGCTCCTGGGCTTACCTATGACCGCCTTGTTCCCGCACCTTTACCCGTGGGGGAGAAGCAGCTCGGGGCTCTTCCTCTGATGCCATCACGGGGACCTCACGCTCCTAAACCCTTTTAAACCTAATTACCTCCCAAGGGTCCCATCTCCAAATACCGTAAAACTGGGGCTTAGGGCTTTGCTGTGTGAACTGGGGGAGGGGCACACAAGCATTCTGTCCGTGGGAGGTGTCGGTCAGCGTCTGGCCCCTGAAGTAGTTCATCGGGCACGGCCTCCTGGCCCAGGTAGGCTCATTTACAGTTTGAGGAGGACGTGGCATTTCGTGCCTCCGATGGCATCTGTGATGATGAAGAGCTCACACGTAAGCGTTTGCTCTGACTGTCATGCACTAGTCACCGTGTTGGATGGGGACTCTTCGTAGGGGTGAGGAGCTGAGACTTCAGTCACACAGTTCGTCCACGGCTCGTAGTCTGAAACGGGGGAGCCCAGGTTCCAATCACGCTCATGCCCGGCAGATCCCACAAGTAGGATTATTTTTATCAGCCAAGTCTTCAAATGCCGTCAGTTAAAAACGCTCCTGGTTCTCTGGCCACAGACACATGTTATATGAAAGAACGGGCAGCTCCTGCGTCCAGGATGATTTTCTTCCCCAAGCTGACACAGAGATTCGTTGCACTATAATCGTTTTGGGTACAAGGAGTCGGGAACTGAAAGAGTGTGTTCTATGAATCCGGAAGGAAGGAGAAATTCGTATGTGGAGACCAGTTCTTTCTCTCCAAAGGCAGTTTGTGGGAGAAGTTTATAGAGGTGGGACTTCGTGGTGGCTTTGTCTCGACATCCTACTTCTCATGGAATGCCATTAGCTCATTCTTGGAATTTCAGCACTTGTTTAATTAAACCCACGTATTACCTGAAGCGCTATCGTATGACCGACTGAGACATTGACCGAGCTCATCATTTTGGTTGTGTGTATAATGACCTTTCACGAAGTAGAGAGCTGGTAAATGCGATGCTCTTTCATTCTCCTACAGACATCGACAGCCCCAAAAACCTGGTGACAGACCAGGTGACGGAGACCACGGCCGCCGTCTCCTGGGCCCCGGTGCAGGCCGCCATCGACAGGTACCTGGTGCACTACAGCTCCGCGGACGGAGACAGCCGGGAGGTCTCTGTGGGGCAGGAGCAGAGCAGCGCCGTGCTGACGGGCCTGCGGCCGGGCGTGGAGTACACGGTGCACGTGTGGGCCGAGCAGGGCACCCGGCGGAGCGGCAAGGCTGAGGCGGAGGCTGTGACAGGTAACGAGCTCGCTCCATCCCTGTGTCCCTGCATTCCTGCATCCCTGCGTCCCTGCATCCCTGTGTCCCTGCCTCCCTGAGTCCCTGCATCCTTTCCTCCCTGTGTCCCTGCGTCCCTGCGTCCCTGCGTCCCTGCATGCCTGCATCCCTGTGTTCCTGCGTCGCTCATAAGCTCACAGTCTGCCTGCCATGGTTTTCCTTCTCGGGCCTTGGCAGAGTGGGGTTTGAGGAGCAGCCGGGGTCCTGCCGCAGGAGACCGCGTGCTCCTTGTGTCCACGTGGCGGCTTCGCTCAGAGCAGTGGCTCGCCTCGTGGTCTCCAGACTTTGGTCCTTAAAGGTTGATGCTATTGCTCAAAGCCCTCGTCCTCCACCCGTGCTCCTCCTTTGTCATCGACACGCGAGATGCCTCGCCTTGGTGAGCCATGAGCGTGGGGAAGGCGCTCGTGACCCCTGGGCTGAGACGCCAGGCCCGGGGCTGTGATCCGAAAGCCCCCGGCTCCCTCACAGCTGTTTCAGCCTTCGGTGGAGCTCGTTTTGCTTCTGCCCTTCGGACGAACGTTCCAGTCAGTGTTTTATTAGCTAAATGTATAATTAGCTAAAAATACGCAAACATCTAGCCACTTTTAGTCCCTCAAAGGTACCATTTTAGTCATTAAAGTGCCATGTAATGGTGCACAGTTCAAGGAAAGCTATAGCTCATCCTCTCCGTCAGCTTTGGCTGCATAGGGGCTACCTGCCCGTCGTCAGAGGGGGCACGACTGCTGCTCTGCACTCCCCGTCTCGCACGTCACGCACCACGGTGTCCAGCCTGCTTACGCCCAGCACAGCCGCAGGACAGGGCGGCCGGGTCGGGGAGCACAGACGAGGGGTCTGGAGGGCCTGGCTCAATGCCGGCGGTCCCCCTGGCGTGGGCTTGTCGTGGGGCTTGACGGACGTTACCCTGTCCTCTTATGGGGTGCTTCTGTGGGTTCTTCAGAGGCGCCTCGCCTGTCCTCTCTGCAGTGGTCTTGGGTGACATGTGTCTCCTACTGGCCTCCTGCCCCCCCTTCTTCTGCCCACACATCTGGGGGTGACTCCAGTGTCCTTTTGCTGGGGTCACCTCACCCTCTAGGTGACCCTCGTGGGCCACTTCTGAAGCGACCCCAGGGGGCGCCCACGGGAGCATGCTCGCATCTCTCGTCTGATCAGCCGACGTCCAATCTCTTGCAAAGCTGCGGTCTCTCGCTGCTCTGCAGACAGATGTGCGGACGGAGATGCTGAGGCTCAGCCAGAGGCAGCTGACTTGTCTAGGGCCACAGCACTTCCGACTCTGGGTCTGGGCCCATCCCGCTGGCCTGCGCTGCCTCCTCGAGGATCCCTGTGTCCAGCTTGGAGAGAAGGTCCACGTCCCCGACACAGCTGGGGACACATAGGCTGGGAAAACCACAGAACAGGAAGCTGCCTCACCCCAAGTACCATGGCCATGAGCTCTAACTTTGCTAATCATGTTTATTGATCATCATTTTTTTTCAGACATCGACAGCCCCAAAAACCTGGTGATGGACCAGGTGACGGAGACCACGGCCGCCGTCTCCTGGGCCCCGGTGCAGGCCGCCGTCAACAGGTACCTGGTGCACTACAGCTCCGCGGACGGAGACAGCCAGGAGGTCGCCGTGGGGCAGGAGCAGAGCAGCGCCGTGCTGACGGGCCTGCGGCCGGGCGTGGAGTACACGGTGCGCGTGTGGGCCGAGCAGGGTGCCCGGCGGAGTGGCAAGGCCGAGGCCACGGCCCTGACAGGTAATGGAGCTTGTTCTTAGGGAAGGTAAGACCTGCCATGCTACACTGTTGGCCGGTCGAGTGTTGTTTTCCTCTCTGATGCTGGAGGAATGATGGTTCGTGGAAGTGCAGGGGGGTGGCCCTTGGTGATGTGCTGCACACGCACCCCTCACTCCCTCTTACACGTCATCTAAGACGAAGGGTCACATGTGGCCTTATGTGTTGGTCTTGTAAAGCTGCATGGTGATCGATCCCATCCACCCACCGTTCCTCCAACTGTGTATTCCCTTTGTGATTAATCATGAACTATTTCTTCCTGAGCAGGGAGACCGTATGTGTTAGGCTCTGTTAGCTCAGCACGTTAGGGAAGTGGCTTTTGCTGTGATCTCTTTGCAACAAGGAAGGGCCGAGCTTTCTGGTGGGTGAAGCCTCTCTCGAGCTCGGTGTGCCCTGTCCCGAGGCCCCTAAGGTCGCACTGATGTGCAAGAACAGCCGATAATTTTTAAAGCTCCTTCTCGTTTTCTCATTTTTTAAGAACAGACTTATTGAGATATAATTTACATGCTGTAAAATTCGCTCATTTACAGTGTACAGCTCAGCGGGTTTTAGTATATTCACAGATGTGCAACCATCACCACTGTCTAATTCAGAACATTTTGATGACCCTAAAAAGAAACCGCATACCCATTCCCAGTCATTTCCCTACCCCACTTCCTCCAGCTCTAGAAAAACACTACTTTCTGTCTTTATGGATCATCTTATTCAGGACATTTTGTGTAAATGGATTCACACATACATGGCCTTTTCTGACTGGCTGTGTTCACTGAGCATGATATTTCCAGGTTCACCCATATCATAGCGTGTATCAGACGTCACTCTTTCTATGACGGAGTAACACTGCTTTGTAAGGACAGACCACATTGTCTGTATCTATCCTTCAGCTGAAGGACATTTGGAGTATGTCTGCTTTTTGGCCATTATGAATGATGCCGCTGCAAACATTTGTGTACAAATGTTTGTGTGGACGTATTTCCAGTTCTTGGGGCACTATCTAGGAGCGGAATTGCTGGGTCATATGGTAACTTCATTTAAGTTCTTGAGGAACTGCCAAATTACTTCTGGAGTGGAGGCATCATCTCACCTTCCTGCCAGCGATGAACGAGGGTTACGTTCCACACTTCCTTGGTCCTCGGTGGAATTGGCTGAGATGGGTAGAGCAGAGAAGAAACCTGAGGTACCTGTGCGTGATCTCTACAAGTCACAGAGTTAGCTGATGATCCACGGGGTCATTGTGGAATATCCATGGAATGTTCTGGCACCTTAAACTCTATTTAGTGGGCACACATCATATAAAAGAGAAGCTGAGGCCCAGCCAGAGGCGGCAGACTCGTTCAGCGCTGCAGTGGGCTGACGGCAGAGCTGGGCCTTGACGCCTGGTCCGGCCCAAGTCTCTTGCTACGCCCTCTGCTCTGTCTCTCTGGGCTGGAACTAGAACTGAGCTTTTCCGACTCTGGGTCTGGTGCTCACCCCGCTGTCCTGTGCTGCTTCCTTGAGGATCCCAGAGTCCAGCTGTGGACAGAAGGCCACATCCCTGACATAGCCGAAGACTGACCAACAGGCTGGGAAAACCACAGAACAGGAAGCCGCCTCCCCACAAGCAGCACTTTTTGGTGCTTGTTAATAGTACACCTTTTCTTTCAGACATCGACAGCCCCAAAAACCTGGTGACAGACCGGGTGACGGAGACCACGGCCACCGTCTCCTGGGCCCCGGTGCAGGCCGCCATCAACAGGTACCTGGTGCGCTACAGCTCCGTGGACGGAGACAGCCGGGAGGTCGCCGTGGGGCAGGAGCAGAGCAGCGCCGTGCTGACGGGCCTGCGGCCGGGCGTGGAGTACACGGTGCATGTGTGGGCCGAGCAGGGCGCCCGGCGGAGCGGCAAGGCCAAGGCGGAGGCCGTGACAGGTAACGAGCTCGCTACGTCCCTGCGTCCCTGCGTCCCTGCGTCCCTGCATCCCTGAGTCCCTGTATCCCTGCGTTCCTGCATCCCTGAGTCTCTGCATCCCTGTGTCCCTGCATGCCTGCATCCCTGCATCCCTGTGTCCCTGCATGCCTGCATCCCTGCATCCCTGTGTCCCTGCAAGCCTGCGTCCCTGCGTCCCTGCATCCCTGCATGCCTGTGTCTCTGCATTGACCGAGCTCATCATTTTGGTTGTGTGTATAATGACCTTTCACGAACTAGAGAGCTGGTAAATGCGATGCTCTTTTATTCTCTAAAGAAATCGACAGCCCCAAAAACTTGGTGACGGACCAGGTGACGGAGACCACGGCCACCGTTTCCTGGGCCCCGGTGCAGGCCGCCATCGACAGGTACCTGGTGCGCTACAGCTCTGCGGACGGAGACAGCCGGGAGGTCGCCGTGGGGCAGGAGCAGAGCAGCGCCGTGCTGACGGGCCTGCGGCCGGGCGTGGAGTACACGGTGCGCGTGTGGGCCGAGCAGGGTGCCCGGCGGAGCGGCAAGGCCGAGGCCACGGCCCTGACAGGTAACAGCAGGGAGGCATAAGACACATGAGGTCATCGCTGTGGGTTGATGTTTGCTGCTGAATTCTGAGACCACTGCTTTTGGGGTCTGCGATCTCAGGAACTGTGGGCTGTCACAGCAGCGTTTTCTGTAAAAAGTTTTATTCGCCTGAAATAAAAATACATCTCAGTAATGGTCTCAGTGCCGAGCAGTCCCACGAATGTCCTCAACTCGTTCCCAAAGCCTGTGTTTTTAACCACTGTGCCGCTCAGGTATGAAATAATCATAGAGTATACGGTAAAACCAATGTAAAACTTCTCAAAACTCCGGATTAAAGAACCAGGTTGACTTAGTAGAGGGTACGCAGTTGGAAAGAAACAAGCATTTCCTTGGGCAGCTGGGGCCGTGTTCATGACAACATGCTGCTCAATTTTAATGAGCGTTTTCTCCGTGCCAGGAGGCACGGTGGTGACCAAAGCAAATACGGTCCCCACCCGCTCGACGTCCGGTGAGAAAGGCGGACCCCCCAGCAGCCGGCCAGTGCGTGGCTGCGGATCGTGATAGGTTCCATGGTGGAGAGGAGCTTAGTGTAGGGGTGGAGGACAGCAGTGGAGACGCGTCTCAGGTGGGATGGGTGACCCGTTGTTAGGATACACGTTGGCAGAAGCACCCCAAGAGCAGTGGCTTCAGCAAGAAGGAAGCTTGTTTGTCTGCAGGTG
>PVKZ01008220.1:0-17231 GCA_004027375.1 Macroglossus sobrinus | reverse complement strand
CTTTCTTTCTTTCTTTCTTTCTTTCTTTCTTTCTTTCTTTCTTTCTTTCTTTCTTTCTTTCTTTCTTTCTTTCTTTCTATTCATTCAGCTCTTCCCTTGGATTTTCGAGTTACATGAAGCAATATATTTCCCCCTTTAAAGCAAATTCATTCATTAAACAAATATTCATTGAGTTTTTACTCTCCTCTATCTCTCCTTCTTTCTTCCCTTCCTTTATTCATTCATTAATTCAGCAGTTACTGAGTGACTACTCCATGCCAAACTCTTCAGAGTTAATAAAATGTTGAGCCGGGATAGGGTGGCCCAAAGAGCTCTTTCCAGTCTAGGCGAGACCTAAGCTAAGACTTGAAGAGTCGGTAGGCATCGCCTTGGGAAAGAGGTTGGGTGTTTCAGGAGAAGGGGAACAATTAACCCCAGACTGAAAGCCGCACGGGGCATGTGGCAGTGTCGTGAGAGCCTGAAGGGCATGTCACACAGTGAGGGGGCGAAGTTGGAGCAGTGAGAAGGATCAGCTCATGGAGGGCATTATATTCCACACAGAGGGACTCTGAGTTCACTCTCTGAGTCACGAGGAGGCCTCGATGGGGCTTTAGGCAGAAGAATGATGCTCAGACACCCATTGCTTTCGATTGCTTGGTGTATCGCCTTGTGGTAACCAACGCCTTCTTTTCCCCTTGGGAAACCCTTTTCTTACCTACTCCCAGTTTACATCCCTGGGTGGGGCTGATCTCATTCTTGGGCTCCAGGCTGAGCACAGCTTGGACCCGGGCAAAGAGATTTATTCAAGGAAGGTCATCTGACCCACACCAGTCCAATGAGAGTCTTCCCTGAGACTTTTTGTTGAAGCAATTAGGAGAGAAGTATTCTCTTCCTTTTGGAGTTAACAAAAGTGTAGGATTTAAGCCTGGAACCTATTAGTGATGATTTTTCTACCACTGGGGAGGAACGAAGCCACGGATGAGAGCAGAGCTGCGATGAGGAGAGACACATTCCTGATGAACTTGTTTGGGCAACTGGATCCAGCCATGCCTGAAGCTAATACTACCCCTAGATGACCTGTAGAAACCAGTATATTCTCACCTTAATTTTTTTCTTTTTTTCTGAGAGGGTTGTGAATTAGATTTCAAAATTATTTTGAAATCAGCCACAGAAATCTCAGTGGCACACAAGCATACACTTTTTCTCCTTGCTCATGTGTCTGTGTGTCGCCGAGGTTCAGCCAATCTGGATTTCGAGAGGAGTGTCCACACGACAAACAGCAGGAGGACAAGTGACTGAATTCAACCGCACGGGCAGTCATATCCTCTGTCATTCTATCGCCCACAGCAAGTCACATGGCCAAAGCTGACGTCATCAAGACAGGGAAGTGTCCTCTTGTGGGGTGATGATGTGAATATTTGCTAAATGTTAATATACTCTGGCACAAAAGGGACAGAATAAAGAGGACAAGTTTGAGAAATGTTTTTGGGTTAAATCAACTAGTTTCGGTGACGATTTTACATAGGAGTTGAGGGAGAGAGACAAGAAAAATTTCTACTTGGGTGATGGGGCTGATGATGGTGCCACCACATGAGAAAGGGACTCTGGGACAAGGGGCAAGTTAAGAGGGAAAATGAGGAGTCGAGTTATAAGGACTGAGTTTGAAATGCTCATAGGAGAAAATATAAATAATAATAGCTTGGTGACCGATGTTATCTGGACTTAGAGTGGTGATCAGTTTCCAATATGTACAAATAGCGAGTCTTTATGTTCTATACCTGAAATCAATATAATGTTATATGTCAGTTATACCTTGATAAAAGATACAGCCAATCAAATTGTTTCCTTTCTTTGCTTCTGCGTTTTCTTTATATGTCTTTCCTTTGGTTTCTTACATTTCCAGTTTGGTGCAGGCCATCTTGAATTAATTTTTGCTCAAATAAACTCTTAAAGCTTTTACATGCCTCAGTTTATCTTTTAACAAGGTAGATAAGGGATTCCAAGAACTCCAATGCCTTCGGCTCGAAATAATTCTTATGCCCAAATGGTATATATTGGGGTGGCATATCTCTATCCCCTTCCAATGCAAATTTTTGTATGCCCTGGCCTAATATCCATCTGCAGTATAAAAAAGACTTGACAACAAAGGAAGGTCAAAAGCAAGTGTAATCCTACACCCCACAGGCTCAGAGGTCCAGTTTTAGCTTTGTGACATTCAAAAACCACAGTCTCTAAGCCAAAAGTAATTAAAAAGAATTTCCTTACTGCCGTTCTTCAAGCACATTGAAAGAGATCCATTCGAGAACTCACAGCAGTGCTTATCACAATGCTGTTCCTTCTCCCCAGTTCTCCCATGCCCAGAGCTGCCACTGAACATCTCACGGAATCCCTCAAACTCCTCCCCAGCTTCAGCTCCCCCGGCTTCTGAGTTTCTGGGCCCTCCCCAGCTTCCGCCTTTTTATTATGGAGATCAATTTTGCCTTGCTAATTTTGTGAAAAGTTTCTTTTCTCCCTGGCTCATTACCCAATTCTCCATTACAAGAAAGCGCTCAGGAATTAAGCTAGTAAGAAAGACTCTCAATTCCTTCTTCCCTCCTCTTTTGCAAAATCCTTTTCATGACAATATTTTTACCTCTGTCTGGAATCGGTAGGCAAAGAGAAAAATTTTCCGGGGATGGGGGGATGTTGGGAGGAATTACACTTTGATAAATTTGTTCTTGTTACACCATCATATAATTCCTCTTTGTCCTAAGATTTTTTCGTTCTTTATAAAATATTTTTAATCATCAAATGCCTTTGTATACATTATTCTTTAGTGCATCTGAAGCCACGCATCACACACACACACTCAATCTCTTGCTTTATTCCCCACAGTGATAACAAAAAGTTATTTTTTCATGTCTCTGTAGAAATTAGGGAATCTTCTAAGAGAATGTGAATTAGACAAAATATTTAGAAGACCTCTTTCTAGTTCCAGTTCATGCACTTCTAAAATAGTCCAATTCTAAAAATGTAATTATAATTTGGTTATCTTTCTGACGGCAGACCGAATAGCTGTCTTCAAATATTTGAACTATACCTGTGTGGAAATATAGCAGGCTTCATCTACACCATTCCCTGAGGTGGAAACCAGAAATAATGAATTACTTAAGTCCTATCAGGTCAGATTTCGACTTAATATAAAGACCTAAATATTTAAAAGATATTCAGTCGTGAAATGTGTTGTTTTGAGAAATGGTGAGTTTCCTGTCCTTAGGGATGTTTAAAAAGAGACTGGACGATTCTTTGCCAGAATTGTGCAAGACTACTACTCAGGCATGGAATAGGATTTGTACTAGTTTGAAAACGGTAGAGAGCAATGGTTAAGAGCCTGCATTTGAAGCATAGCTTGACCACTTAACAGCTATGTGGCCCAGGAGAAATTATGGATTCATTCTGATCAGCTTTCTTGTCTGTTGAATGTTATATAATAATATAATATGTATATATTATATATACACATATAATAGAAGATATAATAAATATGTTATGTATAGATGTATGATATACATGTAACAACAGCGACCATTATTATACCTATTATATCAGTGTCTATATTTATCAGAATGTATTCCCAGATAGGCATTATGAGTTCAGAAATACATATTACACCAAGTTTAAACTGGTTCTGTGCTGTGTAGGACTTTTCAGATTTTTACATGTCCTAATGTACATGAAGTTCTAAGAGGGCAATAAAACATGAAAGAGTTTTTCAACTTTTTGGATTATAGAATTAATTTATTCCTGGGTATCTCAGAAGCAAATGTTCCACGGAATTCCCCTTGGCAAAGATGAAGGATGTGAAACTCTTTTCCTTTCTGATTCTTCTGCTTATAGAGACCTTCAGAGTTTCTTCATCACCCCCTCAAAGCCCTTGAGTCCTAAGGTCTGGAAATTTCCAAGGAGAAATGCCTCCTAAGGTATGACTATCTGTTGAGTGGATGAGAGAACAAGAGAATGCATGTCCTCTGCTTTTGATGTCAATGGTTTTACTGGGATATCCAGGTAAATGGAGATTCTGGTCCCTCACTTACGAGATGGGCTCCACCTAGCATACTCCAGGCTGGTTTTTGAGTACTATCATGGAAGGCAAGAGGAGAGGGCTACTTTGGCAAGGTGATGAATGAAGATAAGAAACAGAATCTCCCAGCCACCGAGAGCTCTGAGCTCAGTGTCTCCTCTGTTTATTGAATACTGAATAGATTTTCATCTGGCTGGCGAAGATGAGGGCCAAAAAGTGTTTTCCTCTCTCTACCTGTATTAGTTTCATTGACTAGGGTCCTGCCATTTAGATTGACAAAAGATGGATGAACAAGAGAAAAGCAGCGGCTTATTAAGACAAGGGAGTATTCTGTGATAAATAACTCGGAGGGGTAGTTAGAACTTGTATAGAGAAATAATTTTGTAGAAATTTATCACCCCTGAGCTTCCAGGGGTGATAAATTGTGGAAAGGCAAATATAGGGGAAACTGATGGTAAAATGGGTTAGTTAGTAGTGGAAAAAAAATTAAAAAAAAATAAGAGGATGGCAGAGAGCTCATTCTATGTCTGCTTTTTGTCAGATGCCCTCAGCTTAAAATAACCCTTATGCCAGAGTGGCATGTTTTGAGGTGGCATTCTGTGAGTCCCTTCACTGGGGCTGCCGGACAGAGCTCCACACTGAGGCTGGGGAACAAGCTACAATGTAAGCCCCATAAAGGAGAGAGCCTGTCATCATGCCTGACATAGTAAGTGCTCAATAATTATGTTTTAAAAAAATTGCTTGTTGAATAAATAAATGAGCCGATCTAGCCATTTGAATGACTAAAGACACATCAACCTTAATATTTCCAAACTTTCCAAACTTTCCAAATCTGTTTTTCTGCCAGTGTTTCCTCTCATAAGAAACAGCATCATTCTCCATCCCTGTTATGCAAACTACATCCAAAATCATCCTCGACACACCCCGCCCTTCACCACCCTCTCACTTCCAGTGCTCCGCTGAGCTCAGCTACTCTTCGTGTATCCCTTTATTCCACTCACCTCCTTTATTTCACTTCTGTCATGGTCACCTAGACCACGTCCCCTGGACTACGTTAATACCCCCTGGACGAGTTTCCCATGAAATGTGGGCGGACGGCAATCCATCTTCTTTCCACAGCCAGTGGGATCTTTGCAGAATGCACATCTGATCACCGGCACCCTAGCTGATCCCACTGAAGCAAAACAAGCCAAACAAAGGAGCCCTCTGCAATGGTTGCACTAAAGACCCAAAGTCTTATATGTTTGGCAAAGGCCATTCGGACAATGTCCCTCCGTTATCTCTCCAGCCTATCCTCCCACCACGCCTCTCACTCCTGTTTATGTCCCAGCCACACAGAGCCTCTGTCACTTCTTCAGATGCACCCTCCCCCCTCTCTTGAGGTCTTGCATTTGCTCCTCCAGCCTCTTTGACATTGTGACTCTGACCCTTTCTTCATATTTCTGGCCATTCTCACTTCTCCAGAGAAGCCTTCTCTGGAATCCCCTGCCAAATCAAACCCCCAGGATTCTGTTCTGCCGAGAACTGTCACACTTGTCATTTTACACTCACATGTGAGCTCTGCTTTCAGTCTCCCCAGCTTTGTCCTCATGAGGGCAAGAATTGTTCTTTCTATCATCTGAAAGGGAGCTTGGTAGCACTCGATAAATATTTGATAGATGCATGCATGGGTGGACTTTTAAAATACTTTCATCAAGAGTTAATATACATATGGAAAAACAAAAGTATCACATCTGTTCAGTGGACTTCCACGAAGTGATGGATAGCCTTACGAGAAGTTTCTTCCCAGGTTTTGGATTCCTAATCTTGGAGAAGTGGCGTCTAAAGCTAGCTATAGGAAGTGAGCACTAGAGGGCAGTAGAGGCAAAGGAATAAAGAGCCAGCTCCGCCAGTCAGCGGTCCAGGAGAAAGGATGGTGGATGCCTTGCAGCTGCTCAGAGATGCAAAGGATTCTGGGAAGCTCCATGGCCATCTATTCAGACATCTCTGTGAAGGCCAGAGGCCAAGCAGGGAAATGCCTTGCTATTGCCATTCCCTGACTGTGCTGGTCAGTACTTCCAGGTGCAAGGGTGGCAGCCTGGGTGGGGAATAACTCAGGAATGTCCAGAGATGTGAAGGAGACAGACATCTGTCCCAGCGGGCACACGGGCAGGGGCTCAGAGAACTGGCCCGAGCTCGCTGCAACAGCAGCGGCAATGCCCTGACCATCTTGTCACCCCTACTATAAAGTGGGCATCTGCTATGCCCTGACCTTCCGATGCTGTTGTATGTGTGATGTTTCTGTCTCTGCTTCTTTTTCTCCCCCTATTTTTGACTTCCAACCATTGCCTCTTTACTTCTGCTGCCTTTTTCCAGCCCTCCACTTCCGAGACCTTACATCGAAGTCATGTTTTGAGCACTGATTGGTAGTGATCCAGTTGTGACTGTGTAATCATCCACCGTCTGTCTGGTTGTAAGTGGCCTTATTTCCGGCCTGCTACAGTCAATGGTGTGAACAGGGCAGCAAACCACACAACATTAACCACAGCTTCATGGAAGGAGCCCTCTGTGGCCCCTTCCCTCAGAAGTGTGACAAGCACTGGATTCTTCTCCAAAATACTTAAAAATGAATTCGAAGCTCTAGCAACTCATTACCAACCCAGCTAAGCAGCCTCAGGCTCTACTGCCTTTAATCTTCCTTGTTATTGGTTACTGAGTATGTACCATCCTCCGCTCATTCTGGACTAAAGGACTCTGAGTCTAAAGCCTTTGTCAGAGTCTGAATTAGGCCACTGGAAAACTGTGTGTCCTTGGGCAAGTTACTCGACCTCTCTGAGCCTCCGTTTCCAAATCCGTACCACGGGGGTGATCATCATTTTCCTTGGCTATCCCTTTAGGATTTAAGTGAGAGCACTTTGCGAGTTGTAGTCTGATGGATTCGTGGCTCTCAGCCTCAGAACCACTGTGGGGCTTTAAAAACACACAGATGTCCAGTTTCTGCCTTTGGCGGTGCTGACTTACTAGGTCTGATTTGGAGCTTGGGTGGCATGTCTAAAACACCCCATAAGCGAGTGAAGAGCCTCCACCCTTCACCAGACGTAGAGGTAATTTTATTTTCCAGGATGGCCAGAGAGCCAAGGCCGGGACTCCTGCCCACAACTGGCCTGTATTAAAGTACTCGGCTATCTCAGGGCCCCTGTTCTGGAGTATACAGACAAAGACAGACTCCCCGAGGCCAATGATCCTTGTCAGGACGAAAGTCATGGGCAGGGCATATATGTGACAGAAGGGGTGTACACACATGAGACCAGACATTCCCATCTCGGGCAAGTTGAGGTCCAAATTCAGGGAAAGTGAAGCCAGAATGCAGGTGAGTTCTGGCCCTCTCCTCTTGGCAAGGAAGAGTTTTAACATTCCCAAAGCTCGTCTACGTGTCCTTTCTAATGAGCTGGCTCAGAAACACCGAATTTCTGCCCATGAAAGCACCAATTAAACAAAAATCAATTCCAATTTAAATGCATTTCAACCTTTTCATATTATCGTTGTAGAGCTAATTGCTCCATATTGTTCACAGTCTGAAGGGCAGAAAGGCGTTGTTAAAGCACTAAAAATCCTTTCCATGAAATGGATGTGTGCCACTGATGAGTCCTTCTTAAATGGCTTGTTTTGGGAGAGAATTTTATTTTAGATTTAAAAAAAATTTTTTTTTTTGGTACTTTGGGTAAAAACTCTTAAATCTGGAAGAGGAGACACTTTCACCAAGTTTACGTAAGTTCTTAACAAATAATGATCGCGGTTTCACGAGTCCACTCTTTCATGCTTTCCTCTTCATCGATTCCTTTTTTCCTTGGTGGATATTCTGAGCTTACCACGTGCCAGGCTTTATGGCAACTCTGGGGATCCAGCGTGAGCAGAAGGAGACATGGTTTCGTTCTTCATGGGGCTTATAGCCTAGTTGGGACACTAATCAATTAATCAAATAAATAAGTAACAGTGGAATTCCAATAATGGGGGCGTTTGACTGCGGGATGTCAGGGAAGCGTGTTCTGAGAAAACCATTGCATGGGCTGAGATCTCAGCATCTCAAGCTGGCAGCTATGCCGAGGGGTCAGCATGTGCAAAGGCCCTGTGACTACCGGGAGAAGGGAAGTAATCTGGGAGCTCAGAGAGAGAAAGGCATGAGATGGGATGGCAGACAGAGTGAGAGGCCACGCTGTTGGACATTTTAAGCCACAGTTATGCTGTTGGTCTTTATCTTGAGAGCAATAAAGACGCTCTGATTGAGCTTTGATCGGTGTGGGACGCAATGGTGGGAGATGTGAGTACTCTGACCACAATGAGGCAAGACGCGTTAGGAGGTTATTACTGTCCAGGGGCCAAAACTGAGAACTCCAAGGGAGGCCAGACCAAACTGAGACCAATTTCCTCCTGGTGCAGGCTGAGCATGTCTCTCAAGGTGGGGTACCTTGGCAGTTCCTCAGCAGGGCTGGGGCCACATGCACTGAGCAATGTCCCCTCCTCGTCTCAGCTGTCCCCAGAGCATCTTAAGGAATGCACAATGCATCTTCGCCAGCTGCTCCCTTATCAAAGAGGAATGAGAAGAGAATACACGTTTTTAACAGATTTATTTGATTTTGTGGTTTTAGGATTTATTCGAGGCTCCTGAAGACATCCTGGTGGGCATGTGCCCAAACATTTGAGTAACAATCCAGAACTCCTGAGAGAGGCCAGGACAGGACAGAGTAATTAATTTTCTTTTTCCAAGTCTTATGCACTTATGAAAAATCATCTTCTAAGAGATGCCAGATGAAAAATGAGAAGAATCATGTGATTGGCTGTACTTCAATCTAGGTTAGTTTCTTTTGTTTATATCATTGAAAACATAACTTTCCTCAGCTATAATTCATATACCATAAAGTTCACTTTTAAAAAGTGTTCTATTCAGTGCTTTTTAGTTTAGTCATAGAGTTGAACATCCATCCATTAAAAAATAGTACCCATTTTTCCTTTTTAAAAAATGTTGTTGTTGTTATTATTTTTAAACAAACTTTCTATGATAGAAATTTTCAAACTCGTGCACAGATAGGTTGAGAGACTAGTAAATGAGGCTCCAGGTACCCAACCCGCAGCTTCAGCAGGTACAAACGCAAGCCGGTTCCTTTCCCATGGGTGATCTTGAAGCCCATCTCAGATATTCTCTCATTTTAACTGCAAATACTATAATATGATCCTTTTGTTAAAAAGATACTATAATCAACCAAAAAATATTAACAGTAATTCCTTAATATTATTAAACATCTAGTGAAATTTCCATGACTGAGTCCTCTTTCTTTCTTTCCTTCTATCCTTTTTTCCTTGCCCTTTCTTGCCTTTCTCACTCTTTTATTTCCTTCCTTTCTTTTATTTCCTTCCTTTCCTTTCTTTTCTTTTCTTTTCTTTTCTTTTCTTTTCTTTTCTTTTCTTTTCTTTTCTTTTCTTTTCTTTTCTTTTCTTTTCTTTTCTTTTCTTTTCTCTTCTCTTCTCTTCTCTTCTCTTTCCTTTCCTTTCCTTTCCTTTCCTTTCCTTTCCTTTCCTTTCCTTTCCTTTCCTTTCCTTTCCTTTCCTTTCCTTTTCTTTTCTTTTCTTTTCTTTTCTTTTCTTTTCTTTTCTTTTCTTTCTCCCTCTGCTCTCCTCTCCTCTCCTCTCCTCTCCTCTCCTCTCCTCTTTAAATAGTGGTTTATTTGAGTCAGAATCCAAGCAAAGCCTGTAGATCGTGTTCAGTCAATATATCTCTTAAATGTCTTCAATTTATAGTTTCCTCTTTTCTCTTTTTTCCTTTGCAATTTATTTATTGACTACGTCAGATAATACATGAAAAATGTACATCACACAGATGGAGCTCAATATACCTTCATCCTCTTCTTTTATTTACATAATTTATTTTTATTTAAATATTACATAATGATATTATTTTCATATAATTATAAAACATAATTTTATATGACCATAGAAGGTAACATGATTTATATAATTATTAAAAATTTTATAGTTAGAACATTTTATTTTTATGATTGTTTTTATTTTCGTCATTATTTTTATTTTCCAGTGGAGACAGAAGTCATCATTTCCGAGTCCTAGCTGGTCCTGACTGTCCAAGATCTGAGAAATTGGTGGATAATCATTCTTTGAGAGTTTTCAAGGAGGGCTGGAGACCCAGGCAGTGTTAACCCCTGGGAATATAACCAGAATAGGGTCCTCTGCAGATCTGAGAGGATTGCTTCATCACTACCCAGCCCTTCATCACTACCCTTCCTAACCTTTCAACATGTTCCCTGTTGTCACACCCACTGCAATTAGGTGGTCCTGTTTCTTGTTGTGTGGGAAGGCAGATGGTGAACTGGTCCATGCTGGGGTACGAGCCATCCAAGGCTTGTCCCTTTAAGGAACATTCCCAAAGAGAATTTAGAAGACGGTAATAGTTAATCTAGACAAAGACATGGGGACTAATGGGGACTATTCAGGCACCATGAGACTTGCGGGGAGGGCAATATTTTTGGGTGGGAGACACTCATGTCATATCACCAAGGTGATCCTTGCATGAGAGCTGCAAAGGTTGTTGTCTTTCCATAAATCCATCCATCCATCCATCCATCCATCCATCCATCCATCCATCCATCCATCCATCCATTCATCCATTTACCCATCCATTTATCCAAGCATCCATTAATTCATTCATCCACCAACATTCATCTTGTACGTAGGTAAACAGACAAAGCTCCTGGTACCTGTTTTAAATTAGGCCTAATGCCCGCTTGACCTCTCGATTCCACTCCACACCTGTTGGCAAAGACTCTCCGGCCTAAATGTGAATTCAGGTGCCTCTGGGTGACCAAGAAGCGAGGTGACCCCGATTCCTCGACATTGTCCAGTTCTGAACTCTGATGTTCCATCGCATGTTCGGAATACAGCTTCCTTTCATGGCTGCTTAATTATTATGGCTCAGAAGACCATAATCCTAAATTAAAGTGAAATGTAATTGCTCTGCCAGGTTTCACATCTGCCAGAATTCAGCCAGGAACAGCAGGGTTCCACGGGCATCTTCCAAGTAAGAATTTGCTATCAGTGACAGGGGGAAGAAAGAAATAAACTCTTCTTTCCACATTTGCCCTGCAGCCGGGCTGACACAACAGAAATGGAAAACAGTAGGCATGGGCAGAAAATTCTATAGCAGAAGAAAACTTGTGAAATAGAAAAATGGATTTCCTGTATGTGGGGGAACCATAACTTCCTCTGACAACACTGTATTTGGGAAAATTATCTGTAGTATGAGGATATTAAGGTCATTAAAAGAGCTGGGTTTTTTTGGGGGGGAGGTGGATGGGGGAATGGAGGGAGGAGGGTCTTAATAACCTACTTAGCCCCTCCCAACATTCTCCTTCAAAAATCTATATTAAAGTTAATCATCAATTGTAAGCCAGAAATGATATTGGAAAATCATTCTTTTACAAACGGAAACTATTATAATTTAAAAAGGGTGCAAATGAAACCATACATTTCCAGAAGGAGATCAATGAAAAGCACTTTATTAGAAAGGATAAATCACTTTTTAATTTCAGAGGCAACAAGAAAAGAACTCATTTTTTCAGTTTCCTTGAAATTGATTGGTACACCTGCAGAGAGAAGCAGCTTTATGACCTCGTTATCAGCCAATTAATATGCAGGTTTAAATGTGAGTACTATTCCAGTTAACTAGAAACGGACGACTTTATTGAAGTCTTAATAGACTAGGAGAAGCTGCCTTCCACCCTGCCAAATGAGGTCAGCGGAGGGGAAAAAAAAAATTCAGAAGTGCAAAACTTGGGATGGGAAGACTCTCGAACGATTGTTCTAACTCTAAAACAATTTCTCGAACTCTTTGGGCCACAGAGAAATGGAAGTGATGTGACACGTGGGAAAGCAGAGGGACCTGTTAGATGGAAGAAAAATCGGAATAGTGAGTTTACTCTTAATTGAGAAAGAGAACTATTTGGGTTTGATTCTGAAGTCTGACACGCCCACCGTTCCAAACTTGACAGTCGTTTCTGAGTCTCATTTCCATTTCAATCTCAGGGCGGGAGGAACTGCAAAATAGGTGAAGTCCATGTACTACTTTCCCATTTATTTTTGTCCTTTCTGTGCTCATTTTCTGCCTTACGATGTTCTCTCTGACACACCCAAAACTTAACATCCTCAAGTTCTCCATACCCTTTCCCCACCAAACAGCTAATTACCCTTGAGATAAACTAACCTGCACTGAGCTATAACTGACGGATAGGCTCAAAGCATTACTATTACCAATGATATTTTAAAAGAGTTTGATTTAAAGCAGGGGTCAGCAAACTTTTTTTGTAAAGGGCTAGATAGTAAATGGCCATAGATATGTTAAGGGTGGAAAATTTTCAAGTAAGCCAACTAGCTAAGTCAGCTACAGGGAAGAAATACCTTGAGATACCAGAAGTTGTCCTACTTGCTTGGGTGTGGTTCAGGAGGTATATTGTATAAGATATGAATATGGCCAATGTCTGCTTCTGTAATACACTTACTTTTTAACCAGGATGTGGTACTAGGCGATGTTTTGTGCTAATGTCCACCTTCTGCTTCTGTGATCTGCTTGCTTGTTCTAGGCTTTATAACTGTCTCACTCTAAAACCTGGGGGCTGATCTCCTCTAACCCTGAGTGGTAGAGAGTCAGTCACCAGCTGGCTAATAAAGGCTCATAATTCATCTTAATGGGCTCCGTGGGTCTTAGAATTGATCGTGCCACAACAGATAGAGTCTCTGCTGCTGGTATTCAACTCGGCCACGAGAACATGAAAGCAGCCAAAGATAGTAAGAAAACGATGTGGCTGTGTTCCAATAAAACTTTATTTATAAAGCAGACAGTGGGCTGACTTTGGCCTGTGGGCTCTGGTTTTGCCAATCCACGATGAAAAGCAAAGGGGCTACCAATGGTAGAAAGTCAGGTGTCAAGAAAAAACAGTTGGAAGAAATTATTTTTCAGGAGAGTGGGGTAGTTCAAATGGTCAGAAGACCTCCCTGGCATGCTTCAATCATTGTCCATTTTCTTGAAATTCACTTGTTCATGTGTTCGTTCATTCATTCATTCATTCAGTCTGTAAGCCTTCGATTGAACACATGCTCTTTCCTCTGTCAGCAGCACTGTGAGTAAGAATGACGCTTGGGGTCAGTGGCAACAGTTGCTGTCCCCTGTGATGCTCACTTCGTGTCCTTGCTAACTCTTCGGTGGCTGGCCTCAGGCAAGCATTTTCTATGGAATTAGGAAAGACCAGTCCCAAGGGCAGGAAATAGATTTTGCTGCTGGAGTGTGTACCCAGCGTATTACAAATGTGGCTGAGATCATGAGACCCAGATGCCACACAGGAATCAGTTTTTACGGGTTAATATGGATTGTGTCCTCAGTAGTTACTGGGCAGGCTTAATACCCCCAAGATATTGCTATCACTCTAAAAGTTTAAAAAAAATAATCACAGAGCATATGAAATACTATTTATTTTAAGAGTCTCTTACAAATTTAAAACATTTAAAAATGGAGACATTCTATAATGGAATGTTTAGAGAAGAGAGAAATGAATACCATCACACGTAATAATAATACCAGAACAAAATGTGGCAAGTTTTTGGCACAGCGCATTAGAATTAGGCACTCAGAAAGCATTTGCTGAATGAATGAATAAGTGTATATTTCTTCAGAAAATCTAACGTGTGGCAAATCTATGTCCTTTCAGGGTAGATTTCATTTTTGGAAACAACCAATAGCCTTTTTATGTCAAATGTGTTGATGTGGGGGATTAACAATATGTGCAACACAGTTCCTGCACATAATGGGGTTCGACTATAAAATATTGGGGCCAACTGGGCTGGAAAATAGAGGGTTCAGATTCTAGTCTTAGCGCGGACGCTGACATGCTCTGAAATCTTAGGAATTCAGCCATCCATCCATCCATCCATCCATCCATCCATCCATCCATCCATCCATCCATCCACTGATCCATCATAGCAAATAAGAGAGGCATGGTCCCTGTTCTTCTGGAATTTATGGTCTAGTAGGAGAGTAGACATGAGTTCTTCGATGGGGGTGAGGTGGGACAGGGTTAGGGACATTTACTTTAGGAACTGAAGGACCTCAATTTCCTCATCTGTGTCTTTTGTGGAAGTGGTTGGATGGTACTCTGGTGTGGTCTGAAGCTGGCCACCAGGTGTATTGGTTCTTGAAGGAGACTCTGATGGGCCGAGGTCAGCCACTGCCTGTGTCTTGCCCGGGGCTACTTGATATGAGCTACAAAGTTATCTGCAGCTGGTTGCCACTTGTGCTCGCTTGGAGGTGCCTGGGAGAGGCTAAACTGTGAAGTGAGGCCAGCTGCCGCTAGTGCCAGGTTTGGGACTGCCTAGCAGGAGGGACAGGGCTTGCCGAGGGCAGATGCTGCTTGTTTGGGGTTTGTGAACCTCTGAGAGATTTTAGGAAAGCCCACAGAATAAGCTGAGACAGAGTGTTTGTATAAAAAAGCCACCGGGAGCAGCAGAGGCGGGCCTGCACGTTGGAAGGGGCGGAGTCTCAGGGAATCAGGGGCGGGGTCTCAGGGAATTGGGGGCGGAGTCTCAGGGAATGGGGTGAGGTCTCAGAGAATTGGGGGTGGAGTCTCAGGGAATTGGAGGCAAAGCGACCTGCATTATCTGGGCTGATGGAAACTCAGATATGATGGCCACCTGCGTCTGCATGCCGGGATCTGGGAGGGCTCAACAGAGGAACAGTGGCCTCTGTCAGCACTTCTGTCTGGGAGAAAGCTGCCCCTCCCGCCCTTACCCTGAACCTGGTCCCTCCTGTATGTCGTTGGCACCGGTCAAGCTGCTGCCCCAGCGCCAGAGTTCAGAGTGAGCGAGTCTGTCAGCGGGTGGGTAAGTCTGTGCGTCGGCCATTTAAGAGGAAAGCCTGGGACTCCTGCAGCCCTCCGTCTCACTCAGCCACCCTCTTGCCAGGAGTTGTGGGGACTTCTCTGACCAGCACTGGTGCTCTGGGCTGGGGAGCCTGGTGTGGGTGGGGACCCCTCTCTCCTCAGGGGGGTCCTCTGCAGCCAAGACGTACCTCCTGATGTTCAGCCGCCACACATGGGTGTTAGAACAGCTTCTTCTGGCCTCTCCCCCCACTCCTAGGGGTCTCAAGGTGGCTTTTTCTGTATGTTCTTAGTTGTTGGACTTCTGTTGAGCTTCAGGCGGTCCTCAGTGATGGTTGTCCTGTAGTTTAGTATAATTTTGATGTGGTAGTGGGAGGAGGCAAGCACAGCCATCTTGACCAACAGCCTTAAATTAATCTTTAAAAAGTTATTTCTAAGTGATACTAATTAATGCAGAATATTTGGAAAGCAAAGAACAAAAATACTAAAAATATCACATATCTGATTATTGCATCATTACCCCACCCAGGGGCAGCCACTAAACATATAGAATCTATGTTTATTGATAAATAATATTTTGTCTATGGATGGGAATAAGTACCATAGAGATGTAAAAAGTGGAATTATGCCAACATGCTTTATTACCTTCTTTTACTTGACAATATATTATGACTATTTCCAGTATTTCTTCTTCTACCAATTTTTGTAAAAAATGACTTTTGTAAAAGACTGCAAGGTGTCCCGTGGATGTCTGTGGACAATGGCCATCCTTCCAGAGCCAACTTTCCCCTTTTCAGGGCAAGAAAACTAGTGCACACAGTCTGCACCACCACAAAAACTGCACCGCAAAACTGCACCACCTCACAGCTCCGTTTCCCCCTCCTCCTTCCTCTCTTTCTCCTCTCCCCGTTCTCTCTTCTTTTTCTTTCCCTCATTCCTCTTCTCCTTCCTCTTCTCTTCTTTTCCCCTTCTCTATCTCTTCATCTGCTTTTGATATTAAAATTGGGCTGGTCATTTGCAGGGATATCAGGCCAGTAAATAGACCGTGTGCTGTGTGTGTGTGTGTGTGTGTGTGTGTGTGTGTGTGTGTTTGTGTTTGATGGCTACACTTCTGGCCTTGAGTCTGCTGAGTCACTACAGGCACATCTTGGGGACAATCTGAGTCCATCGGTCCTCAGGGAATCCTGACCTCATTGGAATATTCAAGGTTGTAGATATGGGTCCTATAGGAAAGGTATTTTTGTCTTCTTTAGGTTAGAAATATACAAAATTGAGTCATCTGAAGTAGAAACTTCTCTCTTGCTGGTTGCATTCAAGCAGAGGCTGATGGACTACTTCCTGTAGGCCTTGTCATGTTCCCAGACCAAAAAAAAAAAAAAAAAAAGTATCTGACCTAAAAATTTTAGTCCTGCACCAGATTTGCCCTGAGACTTCCCCAAACATTTCAGTCTAGCTATCGCTCTAGGTTAGATTCAATGATCTCTAACTCCTTGCAACTATGAGATTCTTTAATTCTACAACTTTGTGACATAGGCCTTTGTCTAAGGTGCTAGTGTTTACCTTACTGAAATCGATGCTGATAACACCAAAACAAAACAACAGCTTGGATGGGAAATGAGGGTTAACTAATTGCAAATAATCAGATTGAGTTCTGTTTATCTGGGAATGGCAATCGATCAGGCTTTCCCTACCTCTCATTTCTATGGATATGCGATGGGATGTCTTAATGACAAAAGCATTAAGTGACACATGTGGAGGCGTGTAAGGACAGTGATACACACACACACACACACACACATTCTGGACGGGCCGATGCTGGTTTCCACCTGCATGCCTGAACAAGCTACGAGGTCCTGTATGGAATGTCACGCTAAAGACCCTTTAAATGCCTTGACTGAGCAATTTGGCCGTACCCCATTTTCTCATTTCAAAATGTTTCAGGTTCCTTTTGCTCCGTGAAATGCATGAAAGCCGCTTCTGACCACAGAGACTAATGTGCTGTCCCTTTTATCTCCAAAACGGCCTCCCAATCGGTTCCAGGGAAAGCGATTTCCCCAAACCTGGCTGCCAGCTGTAATTGGCTTATATGTGACCCATCCATTTCCACATGCTTGTTAGAGCGGGGTGCTGGGGTCTCTTCCGTTCTTCCCAGGCAGCTGGACGGGGCAGGGTATACTCGCGGGCCTGCTGGTAGATCTCCTGGAGTTGAGCGGCCCACTCCATGCATTCCATGACCTTGGATAGATTAGGCCCAATATAGAAACTGCCCTTGAAACCAGGCAGAC
>PVKZ01008219.1:0-17282 GCA_004027375.1 Macroglossus sobrinus | reverse complement strand
TTTGGATGTCTTTGGGAAAATGTCTGTTCAGATTCTCTGCCCATTTTTTACTTCGATCCTTTCCCCGTGGAGTTGCGCGCGTCCTTTGTCTGTGCTGGACGTGAACTCCTCGGATGCAGACGCTCCCTCCCGTCCGCAGGTGGTCTTCGCGTTTGTCCAGGGTCCCTCTGCTGCGCAGAAGCCCTGTAGTCCGATGTGGCCCCACGTTATCTCTGCTCTCGTGGTCCCGGCTTTTGGCGTCAAATCCAAAAACCGTCACCAGGCCCGGTGTCCGGCAGCTCATGCCCCGTGTTCTCTCCGGGGAGTTTCATCATTCCAGGTCTCAGCTTCACGTTTATTCACCCGTTTGGAGTCAGCGTTGGTGCGCGGTGTGAGACGGGGTGCCAGTCTCATCCTTTTGCATGTGGCTTCAGTTTTTCAACACCCTTTACTGAAGAAACTGTCTTTCCCCATCTTACATCCTTACCTCTTTTGTCGTGAGTTAATTGACCCTGTCTGGATGGGTTTTTTCCGGGCTCTCTATTACTCTGTGTCTGTGGTTTTTATGCCCATCCCATACTATTTTAACTACCTTAGCGTTTTAACATGGTTTGACATCAGGAGCGCCATGCCTCCCACGTTGCTCTTTCTTTTATGGTTTCATACAACTTTTAGGATTGTTCTGTTTCTGTGGAAATCAGTTATTTATACATAAATACATTTTGTCCAGGATGGTTTTTATTTTTAGTCTTATCTTCCTTAGATATTGAATAACAGATTATGATTCACATTACTGCTATGAGCATTTTTTTTTTTTAACTTTAGAGTGCAAGTGTATGAGAGAGAGAGGGAGAGAGAGAGGGTATTTTTAGCCAGTGGAAAATTTGAGTCATTTCAAAAAACTCTAGATGAACACCTGAACAACAGAATGCTTAACACTATTTAATTTAAAAATAATCTGTGTTTTCTTTCAGGGAAAAACAAAAGTACGAACAGCGCCTTAAGCTTCTTTGCTGTTCCCCATGCAGTTTCCACGTTCAGGGGTGCGGGAGAACCTCGCTGTCTGGGAAGGGGCGTCAGCGCTTCCCGCCCGTGGCCCGTGGAGTCAGAATTGGTTCTATTTTAATGAATAACGATGGAAACTCATTTCAGAAGAATGAGGACGTGTGGCATCTCTGGGGCTTTACAAACACACGTGCAAGGGTCTGAGTTACTCTCACGGTTTGAACGTGCCCCAGACTCCACAGTTGCAGCCGTCGACCTAGGATCCCCCCTGCGGCTTTTGTGGACGTCCGTTTTAGGGAACTAAGTGTGACAGGGGTGTCCCTGGACCCGTGACCGTGAGAACACGTCTCCCCTTTGTTTACAAATGAAGAACAAGAGGCTGCTGCCCTTGGCTCTGTCTCGTCCAAGGTGGCGGTGACGGTGGCAGTGGCGGCGGCCGGTGGGGCGTGGCGCAGGCTGCCGTGGCAGGGGGACGTGTCTGCACTTCTAACCTCTCGCCCCTGCATTGCTTCCCCCCCTGCAGTATGATTTGACGTCGCGAGCATGGACTTTTCTCGGCTCCACATGTACACGCCGCCTCAGTGTGTGCCCGAGAACACTGGCTACACGTATGCACTCAGGTGAGCGTGTGTGCGTGTGCTGTCATTGTGCTTCCCTGTCACTCCGCGGAGCCACGAGTCGATGGGAGCCACAGGGACCTGCACGCCAGCCTTGTATTTTGAAAGAGAAAGCCTCTGTCAGCTCGGCCGAACCGGCCGGGAGGTGTGAAGAGGCCTGGAAACCACTGCTGGTGACTCAGCGGTGACTCACCGCGGGGAACCGCTGCTCGGGCCCCACCCGGTGGCTGCGGCCCGGGCCTTGCTTCTGATGTGTCGTAACGGCTGGTGTGCGTTAGCAGAAGCACCTGGAAACGAGGCGCCTCGGAGAGGAGGCGTGACGAACCGCGGGGAGTCGGGCGGGGGGCCCGTCCCGCTGTCCTGTTCCGATGTGACACCGAGTTGGAGGGTGCCGAGACGAAGCTGCAGGGTTACAGAGCGGTGCGTCAGCGCCTGAGGGAGGCTCGTCCCGGGCGGCTGAGGACAGTGGGGAGAGGCACACGGGGACAGTGCTGCGTCCCCAGCGGCTTACCCTGCAGGGGAGGGGTGTGGCTGGAGCCTTGAGCCCACGGGAGGCACGAGGGGAAGAGCCTTCAGCAGCGCTCCTCACTTCTCACGGTTACCATCGGGTTTTCACTCAACCCGACCGTGCCGCGCGTTTCCGTGGTGACGCAGTGTTTCTGTTTGAAGTCCCGCAGTCCTCCGGCACGCAGTGACCGGGCCAGCCCAGGTGCAGCTGCTCCGTTTCCTGTCGTGGGGGCAGAACGCTCGTTGCCCTCGGCGATTTAGCTCTAGCGTTTGTGGCGCGTTTTGCATGTAGCTTTGGGAGCTGCGTGTGTCTGTGTCTCTGCTGGCGCGGGCACCGTTGGTCTGAGCGCGTCACAGCCTCCCTTTGGGTCCCATGCGGGTGGGCGAGGACGGGGACAGGGACGCTGCAGGCTGTGCTGGGAAGGCGGCTGCGTGAGGGTGGCGGGGACGTGGATGGGGTTGCAGCGGGTGGTGCTCTGTGGACGGGAGTCGCCCTCCTCGTCATCGTCCTTCCAGACCCTTCCCCGCTCCCTGCCCACCCCCACGTGACTCCCCGGTCCGCTGGGCCTGTGCCCCGCACCCTGCGCCCCCCCTTCCCGCCCCCTCCCCAGCGGGTCGTCTGGAAGCACGTCTCTAAAACATGACTAAAGACAGCCCCCCAAATCCCAGCACTGCAGCAGGAAGCCCCTCGCGCTCTGAGATCCGTCCTGGTGGCTCGCCAGCGTGGCGACACCGCTGGCTCAGGGCTCCAGTCTCCAGATCTTCGGTTTTTTAAAAACCGCGAAATCAGCCTAAACCGGATTCTCTCATTCTGAGCGATGTGTCTCTTATCTGCGTTTCCTGCGAGCTGGCAGTTGGCTGGAGGGCCGGCCGCTGCAGGTGTGTGTGCCTGTGGCACTTCCTGTCGCCTTCTGTCCTCTGGCCGTGGCAGCTGTCGTCTCTCTGGGTGTTGCGTTTGGTCAGCTGTCAGTTTGACCAGCTCCTCGTGACATGCCGTCAGCTCTCACACTGGGGGCCGAGCGGCCACTGCATCCTTCAGAGGCGGTCGAACTTTTCCCATTTTAAATTAAAAGTGCATCTAAATAACATTTTAAAAAGAGCAACGCGTGACAGTAACAAGGATCAGATGTGGACTATGTCTCTGGGGTCTTTGTCTATGTATATTTTTTCTATCCTAGTTGTGTCACTGAATTCTGAGTCTGGGTGGACGCCTCCCCCGAGCTTCATAGGACACTAATGAAGTACTAGAATGCCACACTTGACGCGCTCGCGCTGCTGGGCAGCTGCGCACGCCCACGTCTCCCGCAGACACTGGGCGCACCGTCCATAGGAGTCCATTATGCACGGGGGTTGGGACCTGGCACAGGGGGCAGCCGGTGATGCGCCTGGACTGCAGCACCCATGGGAGACCTTCGGGGTCACCTAATGGGTCAGGTAAGCAGCTGGGATGCGCCCCGCCCCGGGAGAAGCAGGACTGAGCTCAGAGCCCCGAGTCGCGGGTCCCCCCGCGCCCCTGCTCAGAGCACCGTGCCCCGGTTTGGAGTTCAGCAGGTGCCGCCCACAGTGAAAGCTCCAGAGCTAACACTGTCACCAGTTTGAAGGGACTTTCCAGGTCTTTCCTGTGCTTTTGCGTCTCTACACACGTACAAGATTTGTGGCTCTGTTTTGCAGTTTAACATAAATAGGGTGATCCTAGAGTATTTTTCCACTGACCAGTATATCTTGGAGGTCGTTTGGGCCTCTCACAGCCTCGCGGCATCCTGCAGTGTGGACGAGTCCCGGCCTGGCTCGTGGCCGGTCGGCAGTCCCCAGCCGCCTGCTGCCCTGACACTCTGCAGGAGGCCAGCTCCCCCCACCCGCCCGGCTCCCCCCGCCCGGCGCGTAGGTGTGCCGCACACCCCTCTGGTGGCAGGGGTGCTCCAGGCTCCGTGTTGGAGAGCAGGACCCCATCAGGCTGGAGCAGTATCGTAGTGTCCCCAGGTCGTCACCTCCGGGGTGCGGTGGGGATGGAGTTGCATGTGTGTCCGTACAGATGGGCCGCCCCACCCGCCCCGCCCGGTTGGGGGCTGGAACACTGGCAGGTGGCGCTGGGTGGCACCGGTCCCCATGTCTCTCGAAGTCCAGGTTCTCCAAACGTGTGTCCTTTAAGCCCAGGACCTAGATAAGCAGAGGGGCACACCCACGGGACAGATTCTGATTTGAAATGACATACTTTTCTAAAATTACAACGGAAATCATATAACATGTTTTTGGAAGAAAATGAACCGTATTTAGGCGCTTGGTGTCCTTACCGCGTGCTCACTGGGCATTAGTGCAGTCTCCGCCCCCTCCCGCCTCTGCGGGAAGGTGCGTGTGACACACCACACGCATGCGATGACATGAAGCCGCTGGTATCACCTTACGCTGGCTGGACCGAACGTGTTTTAGTGTCAGATCCAATAAGTGTATGATGAATTTGATGCTGAGAACGACTTTATAACATGGGGTGTAATGCAGAAACGGTCCCCAGCCTGTTTACTTTGCTCAGGTCCGGATCCTTCGCCAGGCCTGCTCTCCTGAGCAAGAGCTGTCCCCCATGGCTGTGCCCCCCAGGGCGTCCCCCAGTGTCCCGCCTCACTGTGGGTCAGCGTGTGCAGTTGCGACAATCCCATCTCACCCCATCTCACCCGCTCCAGGGCTCACAGGCCCTTTGGAGCTGGCCCAGTGTTCATCTGGAGCCCCCCCCAGCCTTGGCGCACCCCGCCCTCAGTGCACCCCGCCCTCAGCGCACCCCACCCTCAGCGTCGTGGGGCCCGCGGGCCTGTCTCCTCGCCAGCTTTGTTCCTCCGCTGCTGTCTCAGGAAGCCCGCAGCCCTGTCCTCTCCCTCCCTTTCCGGCGGCCCTGGGCTCACTTCCCTCCGCCCTGCTGGTTGTGAGGTCATCCCTCCTGCAGACGTGGGCCCCTCCCTGGAGGGCGGCCATGTCACGTGTGTCCTGATGACACACAGTAGGTGCTTCGTGAGCAGTTCTTGATTTGGAAAAACGTGCTAATGACACAGTGTGAGATAACTCTGTGGAAGGGTGCTGGAGTGACTTCGTTGTCACAAAGCGGTCTGGCTCTGTGGGGGGCTCATGCAGGTGGCAGTGGTGGCACAGTCACTTGCTTCTTCCCGTTCCTGTGTGTCGATCTCCTCAGTGACTTCCGGTGTGTCAGACGAGCTGTCCCGGTCACTGTTCACCAGGCGCAGTGTCCACCGTGGACGTGCTCTGGTTTCTCGCGGGGCTGGCGGAGTTGCCTGGAGGTGGGCGGGGGCCAGGCGTGAGGCGGTTCCCGGGTTCGGCTCCGGACCCCGTACTGGGCACGGGGCGGACGTGGCCAGAGCACCTGCGGGCAGCGCCCGCTGGCGACGGGCCCGCGTGACGCTCGTTCGGCTTCGTGGGAAAGCCACACAGTAACGTCTGCTTTTTAAAGTTCACAGCAGGTTACACATTCTGGTCACTGTCTGTCCGTCTGTTTCAGAGGTGGCGCTCTGAGCAGTGTTCACGTCTGACAAGCCTTTTCCTCTCCAGCTCGAGCTATTCTTCCGATGCTCTGGACTTCGAGACCGAGCACAGGTTGGATCCCGTGTTTGATTCTCCAAGAATGTCCCGGCGTAGTCTGCGCCTGGTCACCACAGCGTACAGCACCGATGGGGGCCAGGCGGGGGACATGCACTCCTGCGACAGCAGCACAGCCTCCCTGAGGGACAGAGCGGCCAGGTGAGCACCCGTTAGGGCCGGCATGCGAGCGCGCGGCCTGCGGGAGTCGGGCCCGCCTCGGGACGCGTGTGCGTGCGTGCGCATGCACACGTCCCCGCGGGGGCTGCAGCCGTGCTGCCAATGGGCCTGCTGCCGTCTGTCCCTACCACCTAACGCCCCGGACCATTTGTCAGGCGTTTGTTTGTAGGCCATCGTCATGTGTCATCCGTGGTCCATGTGAATGCAGAAGTCAGTTTTGATTACAGCCCTTTCTCGCTGTGCTTAACGTGGTTCCATCTTTGCTAGTGACAGAAATAGTGGGGCGTGTGCGTGTGTGCCCTTCCTTGTTACGAAAAGGAGGGGTTAAGTTAATTAAAATAAAATTTTAAAGTAAAATAAAATTAAATATAAAATAAATCCTTTTGGGGGCTATTTTTATACTTGTTATTTTAAGTTTTAGCTACTTTTGGGTCATAGGGCCAAAATAATCTGAAAACTGTTTGGTTTCTACAACTTTAGAAGGAACCTTTAGACCGTAGCTTAAGAATACATTTTTTTTTAGCTTAATAGGTGTTTCATTGTAGCAGAAAAGACATAAAATGTTGCCTTAAAAACTGTGTTTATTCTTGGAGGTTTTGTCTCGTTACAATGTCACCGTTTTGTATTTACTAGAAAAAGTCTGTAAACTTCTCCCTCCTTCCTTTCTTTTCAGAACAGCGAAGCAGCGCAGAGGTGCCAGCAAGCCAGCCTTCGGCGTCAACCACACGTCCAGGAAGGTCGCCGCTGGCCTGCACGGCGCCGCCGGGCTGCGGCCGCCCGTGCTGGACGCGTCCCTGATCCGCGAGCAGACCCGAGTGGACCACTTCTGGGGTGAGCGCTCTGCAGCTCACTGGTTCCGCAGGGTGCCCTGGACGGAGGGAGTCAGGCCAGGCTGTCCTTAGCCCCTCCTGGTGGGAGGGGCCCAGTAAGGTCACAGCTCTCCTCTAGACCCCCTGTGGGGACCGCAGGAAGCTGCCCCCAGCAGTCACCTCGAGTGGCTGTGCCGATGCGTCTTCGTCTGCTGTGACGTGGAAGATGCAGCAGCCAGCAGTCAGCTGGTCACTTGTTCTAAACAACTGACTTTCGTAGGCTGTTTAAGCAGAGTTTCTGTGACAGTCCCCTATGTGACCGCTGTAAGCGACAGGGCAGGCTCCGTAGTTCGCAGTCAGGGGAAGCGCTCAGCGCAGACAGGGTGCCGGGGGGAACTGGGGCTCGCGAGCTGCGTGACCGAGGGCGGCAGGCAGGGTCCCGGTCCTGCAGGGGGACAGTCTCATGGGACACAGTGCTCCTGTGCCCGCTCGGTGTGCAGCCAGCCGCTTCGAGGAGCCTGGAAGACCCCGATTTGTCCCTGAAGTCCCACATCTCGTTTTGGGGGCACTGGGATTGGCATTGGTTCGGTTTCCGCTCAGCCGGCCGGAGCGGTCCCTGGGAAGGGCGTGTAGCGCGTGTGCGTGTGACGCGGTGTCTGAGGCGCGGGCGGCTGTCTGTCCCGCCTGCCCTTCAGGCCCCGCTCCTGTGCTGTGCTCTGCGTGCACGCGGTTCCCCTAGGCCTTCCGCCTCCCGTCGCGGTAACGTGTGCACGCACCGGGGACGTGTCTATTGATTATAGACGTTTTAGGAAGCAAATCTTGACCAGTGCCATGATGCTGCTTTGATTTATTAACCGTTGTCACCTTTCCTTTCTTGTCTGGGTTCTTTGTGTTTTGGTCATTTGAGTTCCACGGCAGAAACGTGCGTGTGTTTTAGGTCTTGACGACGATGGAGATTTGAAAGGTAATGACTTCAGTGCTTCTTCCCCGCGCTTTTCGAGAGAGAGTTTTAGTTTGGCGCCTGCACACGGCGATAAACCTGCTCCGTCTGCTTCTTGACAACTTCAGGGGGAAGCAAAGCCGTCACTCAGGGAAATGGTGACGTGGCCGCGGACGCGGCCAGGAGCAACGGCTACATCTGCAGCGACTGCAGCCTGCTGTCCGCGCGCAGGGGCCCGCTCACCGCGCACTCCGCCGCCCAGGGGACCGTGTCGCGCATCTACTCGAGGGACAGGAGCCAGAAGCGTAAGTGCCGGCTTCCGCGGGAGCCCCTCTCCTCGCTGTGGCCTGGAGCTCAGGACTACCGCGTGAGGGTTCAAGAAACGCACGAGTCACCTTTGTCCCTTCCCGTCCTCTTTCGACTCCCGTTTCAAGGGCTTGGTATTTTTGTCCCGAGGAGTGTCTGAATTTCTGTAAATTTAGACTTTGGGTAAGAAAAGGAAATTTGTACCTAAATGCACCCAGTGGACGTGTCCGGTCACGTTCAGACGCGCACGCTCGGGGCTGGACGGGGCAGCTCTACGCTGGCGCTTTCGCCTGCCGCGAAGGCCGTCGTGCCGGGGAGAGGGTTGTCTCCTCTCCGGTCCCTGTCGTCGCGGTAGGAGGTGGTGCCCGGGGGAGCGCCAGGTTTGGGGGGGCTCCGTGGGACTGCGCAGGTGCTGGCGGGGCATGTGGCGCCTCGGCTCTGTTTGGGGTGGCAGCAGTCATGTCCCAGGGTGGCCCCACTAGCCCGCTGAGGTGGACGCCGGTCCTGCTGCGCCGGCTTGAACACGGAGGTCCTCGGAGGTGGCTCTGGAGGTGTGCGTGTGGCCGTCGGAGCTGCTGGGGCTGCGGCCTTTCCAGACGAGCCCACACGCCGCCTCCTGGGCGCGCTGCTCCCGGGGCCCGGTGGAGAACATGGCTGCAGGTCCCTCCCCGGTCCCGCGGGCCCCGGGACCCCACACCGTGCACGGCTTCCCACTCCCTCCCCTGTTCCCACGCGCCCCGGAGAGGCCAGGTGGCCCGTGCCTGAGAGCGCGCATCGCCCGTGTGCAGGCCTCGGCGCCTTGTCTGTTTATCTGAGTGCCGGGCCGCGCGGCCGGGCTGGAGGACACGCTCAGGCGGAGGGACGAGACAGGGACGGGGGAGCGCCACGAGGCTGGGCCGTGTCTGTCCACTCCGTGCTCCCGGCTGTGCTGGCAGTGCCGGGAGGGCCATTGCCGTCCTGGAGGTAAACAAGTCACGTTTTCAGTCGCTTTTGTCGTCTGTCGTCGCCTCCCTCGTTCTCTGAGCGCACGGCAGTGATTAGTGGAGCAAACGGCCCCATCACTCAGAGAGTCTCTTCCTGACCGATAAACGTTCGTGGGAGAGTCACGGGAACTCAGAGACGTGCCAGGAAGACAGCTGAAGTCCCCACGCCGACCCGCCAGCGAGCAGCTCTCCCGCGGGGCCCAGCCTCCCGGCCCCCCTGTCCTGAGCGTCGGGGTGCCCGCGTTACTCGGAATCCGCGTAGCTTTTCCCGGCGTGCGCGGAGTCCCGCGTTTCCTCTCTCTCTCTGGTCCTCACGTCCCCTGCTGGTGGGGTCGGTGTGGGCTCTCCCACGGTGCACCTGGCGAGTCGTGGGGCGTCGGCCAGCCCGCAGCCGTTGAGCGGGGCCTGTCCGGGGCGCACAGGACAGTCGCGGACCACTGTGCGGACGCCCGCAGAGGCCGTGCTTTGCGTCGCCGCGTCCTCAGTGCTGGCGCGTGCGTGCCTCTGCGGCTGCGTGCGCGTGTGTGTCCATCGAGGCGAGCGTCAGCCTTTTCGACGCCTTCTGCTGTCGCATTTACCGTCGCAGAGAACTTCCTTAACCGCCGTGCGGGTGGCGTTTGGGCGGCTCTGCGGGCGCGCTTCGTGAACAGCGTCTCTTTGGCGTGTTTCCTTGTCCGTCTGCGGTGTGCACGCGCCAGCCTCTCCCGGGTCGACACACCAGTGGTGGGCGGGCAGGTCAAAGGGCAAGGACCCCGCTCGGACCGGGCCGTTTCCGAGTCCTGAACCCTTTGAGGTCAAGCTGACAAAACACGATTTTCTGGTTCGCATTTAAAAGGCTTCAAAGTCGTTTCCTTGGGACCTCAGGTCGTCCTCGGCACGTGGGGTGCTGACGTGTGTGGGCAGGGACAGGACGCACCCTCTCTGGGGCTTCGGCTCTCCCCCGGAGCCTGGGAGGCTGGAGGCGGGGCCGGCTGGGCCGCAGCAGGCTAATGTGTGACTGTGCTCGGGCCTGTGGCCTCAGGCTGACGACCCCGTAGCGCCCACCCAGGAGCAGACCCTCTGTGGTCTCTGTCCTGCCCGCGGCGGCACCCGTGTCCCCCAGGAAGGGGGTCGTCCCTCTGAAAACCTGCCGGGTGTCCAGGGTCCAGCTTACTGGAGCAGCCTTAGCTGGAGACGTGGGGACTCCCGTGTCCGCCGCCCCCTGGGGGATGGCCGAGCGGCCAGGGTCGGTGCAGCCACCCAGCCAGGGCAGCGGCCCTGTGAGTGGCGCAGACATGGCCCCGGCCGGCAGCTGGTGTCGGTGGACAGCCCCAGGGGGTCACCCAGGGCTCACCCAGGCCACCTCCTGGAGAAGTCGCGGTGTGGTCCCCGCGAAGCGTAAACCGCCCACCAGCGGAGTGCCATTTATCATTGCGTCGCTCCCCAAATTGTCTCTGGCGTCCATTTAAAGTCAGTCCGCCTGGCCTGGAACGAGTGACTTGCTTGTCCCCCGTGTCAGGAGTGGCCGCTGGCCGTGTGGGAGGGAGTAACTGTTCACGGTTTTTCACTAGGCGGCGTGTCTTTCTACACGGATAGGATTTTGTGGCTGGCCAAGTACACCTCATCATCTTTGTCATCATTCTTAGTTCAACTTTTTCAAGTGGTTTTAATGAAGCTCAATCATGAATCAGAAAATTACAAATTGAAAAGTTACGAATCAAAAGATCGTGAATCAGAAAGCTATAACTCAAAAAGCCATGAATCAAAAGGTATTTATTAAATTTTTTTTTTCTCCTTTTTCCACCAAATAACGCTTTCAAGGTGGAGAGAGCTCTGCTTGTTCACGCGTCTCCTCTCGCGGCCTCAATGCGGACTTTCGCTGGACTTTTCCAGAAGGGAGCTTAACGTGTCTTGCGTGCAATTCAGTTTTCTGAAAGCTGATCAGCGTTTAAACATTTCTAAGCTGCTTTTTAAATAAGAAGCTGATATACTCAACTTTGCATACTTATCACTTTTTTCAAGCAAAAACAACGTATTTGGGTGGCATTGAGCATGATGTCTCAGGCAGTCGTGAGCGGGCCTGTCCCGGTGTCGTGTTGGCGGGTGTGCTGGTTACTCAGCCGGGGCTGTGAAACCCCTTCCCGACCGAAGCCCTGTCCCCGTCCTCCCCTCCCGCGGGAGCCGAGCTGCCCCAGACAGGAGGCGGCCGCCCGGGGCTCCCCGGCTCGCGCGGCCTCGGCGCCTGGGGCCCTGAGCGCCGCTTGGTGTGTTGCAGCCCGGGCCGGCGACGGCGGGAGCGCGGAGGTGCGGGGCTTCCCCGGAGAGGACGGCCGCCCCAGTGCGGACGGGGAGTCGTCGTGTGAGTATGGCTCGCTTCCCCTCCGCCGCTCTGGGCCTTGGGCGTGGTCCCCGCAGGCCGCAGTGTCAGGCCACTGGCCCCAGGGCCTCGGCGGCCCTCCCTGACGGAGCCGCACTGGCCTTGACCGTGGTCACTCATCGCCACCAGGTTGCCTTTGCTTTGCTGTGTTTTTTTTTTCTCATAATTGGGTTTCTCATTTTTTTAAACTGCCATTGTTGTGCACAGTTCAGATCGACGAGGTTCGCGTATTAATCTGTCCCATAACTGCTTGTCACCACCACCCGCAGGCGATGACTGTGAGGGGAGGCAGCGCCTGGAGACACACACGGCCAGCCACTGGCAGTCTTCCGGGCCACAAGGCGTGGCGGGGACCGTTGGGCACACCTTGTCACACGCAGGTCGTCTCTTGCACTTTTGTTTTGATCATGTTCTTCACAAATGCTTGTCGTTCTTTGTATTTGGAGTTCCAGTGCTGTTTAAAAGTGACATGGTTCAGGCTCCCTTCGGTTTAAACACAGACACTGTCTCCCTGAGAAGCCGCTTGTCAGGATGTGTGACGTGACCTGGAGGCATGAGGAGCTCACTGCGGCCAGCGGGAGGCTTGGGGAAGGCTGTGCCTCTGGTGCTGGCCGCCTGGGCGGGGGGGCAGTGGCATCAGCGACGCCATCGGCCACCCAGACCTTCGCGACGCGGAGGTTTACGTGGCAGATGAGATGTGTCCAGTTATACCTGTAACTTTCTCGGTAAAGGGACACCTTTTTTAGGCCGCCCTTTTTTTTTTAAAGCTGAGCTTCAAAAATAGTTGTCTCCTGATTGTTCATTAATAAACTTAAAATAGGTTTTAAAGTAATCTTCTAAACCATATTTCTTTGCACATCAGCCACGCAGGGATCACTCGATAGTGTCAGTGTCAGTGTACAAAAGCGTTAATTAATGAGTGCAGCGCCCAGCAGTCCCTCTCCACAGTGGAGCAGAGCCGATTCCCTAACGAGTTTGGTTTTGAGTGACGTGCGCTGTTTGATGGCAGGTCGTTTGTGCTTCAGTCTCCGCCCGGTGGCACTGCCACCCGTAATTCCCGAGTGCTTTCTCACTGGGAAATACGATATGGCCGTACGATGACTTTCATTTTGGTTCTTGAACAATCATTTTGTCACCTGGAGCCTGTGAAGTGCGGGTGTCTGTGGAATTTTATTTGCTTTAAAGTGTCCCATCGTTCCGATGTAAGTCCTGCTGGCACTGACCGCGAGCCTGCAAGGGCGGCCACCAGGGCTTCACGGGACGTCCACTCTGACCATTTAAGTATCTGCAGGCAGAAGCGGGGTAGCTATTCAGACACAGAGCAGTGTTCTCTTAAGTTCATTTCATCGCTGACTCACTGGTACGAGAGAGTTTTGGTTAAATCACGCTGGTGGGCGTTTCTGGTTGTAGCGTGGCCACGGAGAGCCGGTGGTCCGGGGACCGTGTCTGAGCGTGCCCCTCGCACACGTCTCGCCTGTCACAGGTCGCTTCCCGACGCAGATGCTGCAGAGGGCCCGAGCGGCTGGGCGGTTGGTGTCCGAGACGGTGTTGTCGGTTCTCTGGTTGGCCATGGTGGCCCCAGGTGGTTACTCTGGCTTCCTGTGTTCACATCCTCTTCACGGCTCCTGGCAGTGAAGCACCTGCAATTAAAGATTTCCGTAGCGAAATGACAATTTCATTTTAGGGTCACGTGCTTTTGGCCCTTGGCGCAGCGTGTCTCACTCCGCGCCTCGGGTCGCATGCGCAGCCTGCTTCGCCAGCGCCGGGCTTCTGCGCGAGTCCCCGTGCTTGTCCGGCCGCGACTGAGGCGCATGGTTCCGTGCTCCCCGCATCGTGCCTTCCTGTGCGTTTATCGGCGTTGCGTGCGGCCGTGCGACCCGCTCACGTTTCTGTGTCTGAGCGTGTGGCCGTCCCCGCTGTGCCGACTGGCAGCGTCTCGGTGCGCTTCGTCCCTAACGTCGTCCCTCACTGCGTCTGAATGTGCTTCCGCACGTGCTCGCAGACTGCCTGGCGCTTCTAGCTTGGCCTTCGTGAAAACGGTTCGTCGGAGGTCTGGCTCTCCCGAGGACGTTCCCTGAGCCCGGCTGCTGTGTTCTCTTTTAGGGAAGGCGGCCTCTGGGATATTCTGGTGGCTGGGGAGTGGCTGGTACCAGTTGGTTACGTTGATTTCTTGGCTGAATGTGTTTCTTCTTACAAGGTAAGGAAACCGATACCGTCTCAGCTTGCTATTTCAAAGAACTGACTTTGTGCCAATCGATTTATTGTTTTATAGCGATGTAGCTTATATTTGCCTAGTTTTTATAGTTTGGTATATTAATTCTTGCATTTACACGATCATTTATGTTTTATAAAATGCTCTCGTTTTCTTGTTTAATTTTTCAAACCACTCCTGGGGTAAAGAAAAGAGGTTGGGGGATGCGCTGACGGCCACACGGCTGGGAGGGGAGCCCTCCGGCTCCCGTTCCAGTGCCGCTCCCACAGCAGCGGGTCCCCTCCACGGGCCGATGACCAGGTGCTCTTGTGCCCCTGCGATGGCCGCAGCGTGGTGCCTGGCCTGGTGGTGGCAACGTGTCTGTCAGCGTGGGCCTGGGGGCGTCGTGCTGGAGACTGTCTGTCCTGGGCGTGCGTGCTCACCTCGTAGGTGGGGTGACTGCAGCAGCGCTCATGCCATGGCCCTCCCCTTAAAACGGGCTGTTTCGTACGAGGTCATCTGGGGCTGGAACACAATGGCGACCCCTCCTTGAGCTTCTTCCGAGTTAAACCTTTTCCCTGTTCCTCCCAGGTGCCTTCGAAACATTTGCAAGTTTTTAATCTTGCTCATTCCACTACTGCTTTTACTGGGTGAGTCCAGCTCGGCTCGGTTACCTCGGGTGGTGCGCGCGCGCGCGCGTGCGTGTGGGCGGGTGACAGGGTCGAGCGCGTCGGCGCGCTCTGGGGGGGCGGTGAGCGTGCGCGCGGACTCAGTCGCACCACCGTGTCTCCTGCAGGTGCAGGCCTTAAGCTCTGGGGCCAGGACGGTCCCCTGTCGTTCCTGCCCATGCTGAACTGGACACACTTGTACGGGGTGCAGAGGGCGGACGGCCCCGAGAGCACCTTCTCGCCGGACAGCGCCCACCCGAGCCCGCCCCTCGAGGTACCCGCGAGCCCTCTCGCCGGCTGTGGCCCGGCTCCTTGCAGCAACAGCTCTGCCACCTGCGAGCAGGCTGCGCGGCTGGGCACCTGTTTCAGGAACGTTCTAGACGGCCAATAAGCTTTTTAAACGCTCTCAGCTTGTTCTGGTAACGCACATAATCACTGTTCAGTTCCTTCTGATTTAAAAATGACGGCGTGCGTTACTTTTGCAAACGCAGAGAACGTAGAGAAGGACACGGGGCCCGCGGTCTGCCACGTGGGGGGCCCGGCACACCTCCCGTCTTCCCTCGGCGGGTTCGCGTGGCAGCCGACGCTGTGCCCTTGCGCTCTGTCCGGTGGGCGGGACTTAACCGCACGTCAGGGTCCCGCCCCGGGCCTGACGTCTTGTTTGCGTCACCGTCCGAATGTCTCCCTGCTTCAGGATGGCAAAGAGACCGTCGGCTGGCGGTGGACGGGCGACGTGGAACGGTGGGTGACGTCCTTGTCGGGACAGTGCCAGCGCCACGATGAGCAGCTCCACGATCTGACGGCCGCGCTTCAGCAGCTGCAGACGCGCGTGGACCGGGTGGACGGCGGCCGCGAGGGGCTGTCGTCCCTGGTGAGGCTCGTGGTGAGCCAGCGTTTGGAGGAGATGCATGCCAACGGCCTCCTGGGCCCCCAGGTAATGCCCACGAGCCCTGGCGGGTCCCGTCACCATCAGTGGGACCAGTTCAGACCTGTGACCCAGGGTGTCGCACGGTGTCCCACGAGGGACAGGAGCCTGTGCACGAAGATCTGGTGTGTCCGGGAGTCTCGGGGAGAGACCCGTCAGCCCGCTTTGCCCCAAACTGAATTTTCATCTTCCAAAGTGACTTCATGTAGATCTTTTGGGCTGGCCTTTAAAACACGCGCCGCTCCTCGTCCCAGCACCGTGCCTCTCCTGGTGACAGGCGAGAGGACACAAGGACGGCGTGTCCGTGATTCTTTTATTTTAAATGGCTTAAGTGCAGTGGGTGCCTAACAACATTCATTGAACGAATAGCAATGCGTTTGCTTCCCGCACAGTGTGAGCTGGTAGCACAGGGTTCACCTCATGTTCCCACAAGCTAGAGAAACCTGTCGCGCGTCTCGGCGCAGGTGTCAGATCTTTAAAGGTGAGAGGAAGATGACGACCCCTAGCGGACGATGCCTCCGGGATGCTACGCCGGACGGTCCCCAGACAGCCCCTGGTCTGGGGATCCTGGGTGCAAGTAGCCTGGCCTCACCTGCCGGGTTTTCCTTTGTGGCTTGACTTTCTCCGCCTCTCGTCTCTCGTCTTCCTTCCCAAGGCTGACCACACGGCCGCCCAGCAAGAGCACGCAGTGCGCCTCTCAGCCTTGGAAGACGTTCTCGGAAAGCTGACGGCAGAATCTGAGGTACCCGCCCCAGCCTTCCCCCGCGGCCCCGCCGAAGCGATGGGGCGCCCCCGGGGCTGGGGGTCCCCGGTTGCTCGGCCTTAAACGTGCCTTGTTCGGGACGTTTGCCGCTGTCCTCAGAGCTGGGGACACGACTTTGGACCGTTCCCTTTCCCCTTCGTGGCCCCTGTGATCGCTCTGACGTCTCCACGCACTGTCCCCGCACTGGTTCCCAGGTGTTGTTTTGGGGGGAGGGGGGGTCTGAGCCCGGGCTGGAGACGCAGCGGCCGGCGCTGGTGGCCATCATAGCCTCCCCCGGGCCATCTCTAGAGGGAGAAGCGCCCGCGTCTTGTGATAGGAAGTCGCTTTTCTCGTGGGAAAGTCTGTCATTCCCAGGCGTTGGTAGAGGCACGGGGTGGGGGGAAGGGTCAGCCGTGGGCTGCTCCCCCAGAGCGGGCACATCGGGTGGGGTGTCTGTCAGCTGGCCTCAGCATCCGAATCAGGCGAGGGCAGTTTGCTGGCTGATGAGACGTCCCCTGGGCTGGGGCGGGGTGGGGGGAGGCGGGGCAGGAAGCGAGCCCCTGGCCAGGAGCTGGTATCGGGGCCTCGGGCTTGCCCGTCCCCCCCCCCCGGCGGCGAGAGGGAGGGTGGCCTCCGCCCACCCGCAGCTCGAGCAGGTGTGGCCTTCGGCCTTGCGCGCAGAGCAGGTCAGCCAGCCAGCTCCTCGTGCGTGCGCTGCCGCTGCCGCTTCCTGTCCTTTGTCACTGCAACGACACTGCCCAGAGCGGGTGCCGAGGGTCCCTCGGCCTGGGCGCTGGTTCCGGGGCTGCTGGCTTTGCAGACCGTCCAGCCGTCCCCGTGCGGTTCGCGCGCCTCTCGGCGCGTGCCGTGCGTCTTGTAGACGTTTGCTATGAACGGTACACGTCCGTCGCTTGTGAGCCACAGGCCGGTGTGGCCTTCGCCTTGGGGGGAAGAATCCCCGACGAGAACGTGTGGCTGCGTACGTACACACACGCGGCGAACCAGGCGTGCGCCTTTGTGTGAGCAGGTTGTCCCTCGTCCTTTCCAGGTCGTCCAGAAGGAACTAGAGCAGACCAAGCTAAGGACGACGAGGTAGGAGAACCCAGCAAGCTCCCGTGTGTGGGCTGTGGAGCCCCCGTCCCTGGGGCAGCGGGCTCTGCGGGGCCCTCCCAGCTCTGTGTCTCTCTGAGAGACCCCGCAGAGCCACCTGAGGACACCAGGGCCCTCGGGAGCTTGTTGCGTCCACTTCCCTCCACGCAGAGTTGCGGGGGCAGCGGCACCCTTGCGTTGACCGGGAATGCTCGGAGGGCCCCCTTAGGGCACAGAGAGCCCCACCTTATCTGGTGGGCAAGACCCCTCTTCACTGGACCTCTGCGAAGCTGTCACGCTGTCACATGGCTCCTTGCCCTGTCCCTCCCTGCGTCCTCTGCCACTGTAACCACCCGCCCCCGACACTCAGAAGGCGGCCCGTCTGTTCCTGGTCGTGCCCACGGGCCCC
>PVKZ01008218.1:0-17278 GCA_004027375.1 Macroglossus sobrinus | reverse complement strand
GACAAGGCCTCCATGAACCGCGCAGCAGGACAGGGCAGGACGCAGCTCGCAACCGGTGCCGGGCACACCTGCGCGGTCGCAGCTGCTCGGAGGCTTCGGGGCTGGGGCCTGAGGAAGCGGCGAACGTAAGAGGAAACTGACTCACGGGAACCCTGAATTCCAGGTGACTGGGTTCCTCTCTTGCCCCTCCCCCCGCTATATCCTCTTATTATCAAAGCCTGGGCAAGAATTCCACCACTTTCGTGTCTCCAAAATCCATCTCCTCTCTACCTCCACTCCCACTGACCTTGGCACACCCTGAGCCTTGCTCACCTGGACCACGGCAGCTCCAGGCCACCTGCTGCCCCTCAGCTGCTCCCAGAATCAACTGTCCCCACTGTAGCTGAACCCGAACCAAACCAGCTGTATCCTCTACTCGGTGATTTCCCTTCACCAACAGTGGGCTATTCCCCAGGTGGTGTTTGGGACATTCCGAGGGGCCTAAGGGCCTATGGGAGCACAGTCAGTGGAAATTCAGGAAGGCTCCCCGGAGGAGGTGGCGCCTGAAGGGAGTCATGATGTGTAGGTGCTCGTCAGGTGAGGAAGAAACCGAAAGGGGTCTCTGAAGCCTCTTTGTAATGGGCACCCACTCCCACACAGCTTCAGCTCTGCTCAGCCAGGCCCCACCTCCTCCAGGAAGCCTGCCCTGACCACATTCCCATCCTATACTCACTCCTCCTGCCCCAAAACACTGTGCCAAGCCTCAGGCTCTGCTAATCACCCCGTTGTTCAAGATAAGTACTTCGTTTCTCTAAGTGAGGGACCAGGATCCCGGAGGCCAAGCCTTTTGTTGTCAGCTGACCAGGGTCCTTCCATTTTTCCCTGCTGAGGTTTCTGAGACCCTGAGCCAGTCATGGGGCTGGGAGGGAAGAACAAAGACCCCAACCCAAGTAGGTAACTGCAGTCCAAGGCAGAAAGTGGGTGTTCAAGACAGAGGTGGACACTGCTGGTTGGGAAAATCCGAGAAGGCTCCTCAGAGGAGGCAGTACTGACAACAGCCCTGGCAGGGCAAAGGGAGTCCCCGGAGGAAAGGTGGCATAAGCATGGCTGACGCAGCTGGATGGACGTAACCTGCGAATGAGGGCGTGTGCTTTGCGATCGGCCACAGAGGTCGAGCCTCTTTAGGGAGGGAGGAGTCACCTTCACAGCCTTTTCACCAAAACCCTTTTCACCAAAACGGGACACATTATCACGGAAGTCCAGAAGTCTGGCTGAGGAGTCTGACCGTGAGCTGGATTATGTACTAACTGAGCCTCCGTTTCCTCATCTGTAAAATAGGAGTAGTCACGCCCCAGCTCATGGGGTTGTCACGTGGCTTCAGTGAGAAGATGCCTACACAGCGATGAACGCAGGGCAAGACCCACAGTGGGTACACAGCGACAGACAGCTCTTCTTACCTATTACTGAAGCAGCTGTTATGGGTTGAATTTTTCCTCCCTTAAAAAGGTAAGGTGACATCTTCACCCTGCACCCACCCCACCACCTCCAGATATGACTTTCTTTAGAGGTGGGGTCTCTATAGGGAATCAAGTTAAACCAAGGCCACTGGGGTGGGCTCCTAACCCAGTGCGATTGGCGCCCTAATTAAAAGCGGGCATGTGGACCAAGACACACACACACACGCACACAGAGGGAAGACGATGTGATGACCCGTGCAGGGAAGGTGTCCACGTGAGGACAGAGGCAGAGATCGAAGTGATGGACCTGTAAGTCTGGGAACACCACCTGCGGCCAACGCTGAAGTGGGAAGAGATGGGGGAACTGCCCCCTCGAGTGGACAGAGGGAGCACAGCCCTCCCGACACCTGGCGTGTGAACTTCCGTTCTCCGGGACTGTGAGAGAATGGATTGCTATTGCTCTAAGCCACCCAGGTTTGGGTACTTGGTTACGGCCGCTCTACTACGTGGCCCGTGGCCAACGCTGGTGGCTCGACGTGTGGCTTCTCGAGGGACTGTGCCGATCTGCAGGCCACTCGGGGTCTCAATGCGGGAGCTGAGTCAAGAAAAGACAGGGTTGGCCACTCGAGCCCTGACCCATGAACTCTCTCCTGCCAGGGCAGCCCAGTGACAGGGACACAAGGCTGGCTCCCAGGCAGCACACGGCATCCGAACACGAACAAACCGACGTCCTGGCCCTGCTCGTCCCAACCCGCTGCCCCGTGACAATCCTGCTGCGGGAGCCCCAGGGGACACGCGGGAAAGACAAATCACCTCCCCGCTCCCTCATTTGTTCTCCGCCCCCGTGGGAAGGACAGGCCGGAAGAGCCATCGTGACACAGTGACGGAAAGCGTTTGTCGTGGAGTCCGACAGGCCCAGGTCGAAGCCCGCCCTCCCGCTCAAAGGCGGCGTGACCCGCAGCCAGGAGCCTCCTCTGTCTCTCTGGGGGTTGGTTTCCTCAGCAGTCGAATCGTAATACAATTGTCCTGCCTGCCTCGCAAAGCTGTTTTACAGGAGCCAGTGTGAAAACAGGGACAAGACCGTGAGATGAGAGTCTAGCCCCAGCTCTGCCTCTCCTGAGTGGCCTGACCTTGAACAAGCACCTGAACTTCTCCCCGGCCCCAGTTCTTCAGCACAATATGGAGAATGGTGAAAATGGACACAAACACCTGTGTACATAGGTATTCAATGTATATTAATTATGACAATGAAAATCGGAAGCAACCTAAATATCTAATTGTGGATATATCAGATAAATTACGGCACACTCCAAATGGAGTAATATGCAGCTATTTAAAAAAGAATAGCTTTTCGAAACAAACTTAAACGATGCTGAGAAAAATTTGTATGTGAAAAGCATACATAGCAGTGGAAATAACTATAAAACATGATATCAAGCACACAACAATTGTGAATGATTAATTAAAGCTTCTGTCTGTTGGTGACCGTATCTCATGGAAATGGCTAGATGGATTTTCATCAGATACTGAGAGTCTATGTGAGATGGTCTGACCTAAATTAAGGTTTGCGGCACATGTGAAATTCACTTTGGGGGTCCCTGAGGAGTACATCAAGAGGAGGGACCAGCGTCCTTCAGAGCATGGGGGGAAGGGAGTCCACAGGACCCCCAGAAGGAAAAACCATGCACTGCGGCTTAAGAAATACGAAGAGAAAGAGTTAGTTTCCCTGGCAGAGTGACTGAGATGGCATGCCCAGCTGGCAGCTCCCCTGGTCAGCCACCCTGGCAGGACTGTGGTTACCTCGATCTGGGGCAGAAAGGTGTGAATGGAGGGCAGGTCTGGCAGGATGGCGGTGATCTCCAGGAGTCTCTCGGTCATGGCCTTCCACAGCTCCAGGTCCTGCAGAGGCCTCTGGGAACGATGCCACAGCTGCACCCCTGTGGCACTGCGCAGTCTGGTGCTCGTCCCCTTCATGCTGTGAGGGCCGTAGTGGTGGGGGAGGGGAGGACCGAGAGAGGAGAGAGCGCTGTCAGCCCAGAGATGAGGCCTCTGCCCGGACCCCAGGGGGCCCGGCTTGCGTCACCCTTAGTGTGGTCCCTGTCCTCTCCGCCGGGCTGCTGGGACCACCTGTGGGACCTCAGAGGCACTTTGTCCTCCAGAAGTGAGCCCGTCCTCAAACAGACTCGTAGCCCAGCTTCAGGACGGGGAAGGTAAGCCCTGAGGAGTAGTTACGAGGCCCTAGGCAGGTACCACCTGTCGCTGGGCGACTCACAGAAGCAAACAAAATTCTGTCCTGAGTCAGCTGCCATCATCCTAGGTCCAAATAGTGTCTACAGGTAATTCTCAGATTCAGTGTCCAGTATCTGACACCTCAACAAGAGAAGCCGGAGAGACAGGGAGGCCCTCGGCCACCTCGCCCTACTGCCTGCTTTCTGCTCAGGGAACCCAAGTTCCTCCCACCTGAGCATCCCACGGGGATCCGGGCTGGTGCTCTGCCCCGCTGAGCCCACTGGGACGAGAGGCACGTGGCAAGGGGGAAGCTCCCCCACAGCTCATTCTAGAGGAACCCCGGGATCAGGCAGAGGGAATGAGAGGTGCCATGGATACGTGGATGGCTGCGTTATATTCCAAACCCCCTGAGGCCCACATAGGGAAACTAGCTACAGGTTCCAAATTTGCCCCATGCTGAGTTCTGCACAGGGGCGCTCTCTGGCCGGCGGGTCTGTGCAGAGCTGGGAAACTGGAGACCAGCTATGCCTGAGCCCGTGGGCCGGCGGGAGGTGGAGGCTGGCGGGGAGGTGGAGGCCAGGGGGGAGGTGGGCTCGGGCTTCCGCCCGCACCGTCGGCAGGCAGGGGCGTGACAAACGCCACGTCCGTCTGTTAAAAAGCCCTCCCTTGGGCCAGGACATGGTGGACCCAGCTCCAGTGCTGAGGTGGATAAAGAGATTTGATGGAAGTGGGTGAACGAGCCACTCAGCTCGGAAAAAAAGCAACATTCGGGCCTCTTTGACAAAGTCCTGTTTACAGGGACAGTGCCTGAGCCAAGTGAGACCCTTTCTCGGCCACCGTGGAGAGGTGCGAGCAGGATTTAAGATTTAAGAGTTGCTAGGCTGCGGGAGGAAGCCAGCCCTCCCCCTCCCCCCCTAGATGGCCCCGGATGGCGGAAGGAGCCCCCGAGCCCCGCCCCCCGCAGGCCCACAGGTACCTCAGGTACTCCTGGATGGCAGCGACCACGTTGTTGGGGAGCGGCTGCGGGTCGTGGGGCGCGGCGATCAGCTCCTTCAGCTGGGCCTGCAGCCGGGCCACCTGGGGCTCCTCGGCGGCCAGCGCTGCCTGAGTTGCCTGCAGCACACACACACACACACACACACACACACACAGGTGACCCCCGAGGGGCAGGTGAGTGCAGGGGGACGTGTGCAGGGGGACGAGCGTGGCCGGTGGGAGTGGGCCAGCCACGGAAGACACTGTCGCCAAGGGCTGGGGAAACACTGTCACCAAGCTCAGCCCCGGCTCCCGCAGCTCCCGCTCAGTGACGCTCACCAAGCTGGGTTTTCTCTGTGTGTCACCTGCCTCACGGTGTTGTCACGCGTACTGACATCGAATAATACAGATAACTGACATCTAGGACGTGCGGACACCATGCCCTGAAATTTCCATTCAGTTAAGCCCCACAGTGACCCCGACAGGTAAGTCTCTGTGTCCCCATTTCATACACAGGGCAGGTGACCAGGGGACCCGACATCTGGCTCTTCACCTGCCTCTTCAGCACCAAAGGGAACGATGGCCGAACGGCGCTTTGCGGTCCACGTATCGTTACCAGCAGGCCGGACGGACACCGGCCCTCAGCCCTGGCCCCACGAGGCTGCGTCCTGACCCAAGACGCCACCCTTCCCCGCTGTCCTGGGCAAGCTGGGGCGAGGGGTAGAACCTCGGGGGATCGGGGGATCGTGACAGCGCCCCCGCCGAGGGCTGCGTAGCACTCAGCACAGCGTGTGCTGGGTGAATAAGCCCGTCCCCGTGACAGTTCCGAAGATGAACGTGGCCTTGGCCGTGGCCGTCTTTACAAGCTGTTCTTTCAACCGAGGCCCTGACACACCTGCTCAGAAGCAGGAAAACAGCCTACACTTCTCTCTCGCTGCGAGGTGGGTGGCTGCACCCCGCTTCTCCTGCTCTGCGGGGCCAGGGCACGCTCAGCCCACACCGGCTCGGCCGCCTCGCAGCCACACACACACCTGGCCTGGTCCCCAGGCACCTGGAGGGCAGGGCCGGAGCAGGGCAGGTGTGTCTGCTCCTTGCTGTAGAACAGGCCAGGAGGAGAGCAAACAACCCCCCTGCACGAGCACTAGTTTAAGGATAAAAGTCTTTAGTAATAAACTCTGAACGTCCCCTTCTCTGATTTCTGGTTAGTCACGGCTTGGTCAGAGTGGAGGTGACGCCTGGATGGGGTGAGGCAGAGAGTCCCTACGAGATCTGGTCAGCATCCCACCCCGGAAAAGCTTCCTGGGAGGTAGCAGACAAGTGGCCGTGGGGACTCTAGGGTCATGGCCGTGCTTTCCACGCCTTCCCTCCCTGGGAGCTGAGCATCCGGCAAAGTCCCCGGCTACTCCCAGTGCTTCTTGCTTTCTCGTGATCATAAGGAATGTGCGAGATGGGTCCTCCGACCGCCATGCCCGCTGCACACTCCGCCTACCAACGTATTTCTCCCAGAGGAACTGGGCCTTGAACCCAGGGCCCGATCCCAAGGTCCCGCCCTCAACCACTGCTCCACACCGCCTCCGCCACGGCGAGGCAGACCGTGCTGAAGGGAAAACGACCCCTTTGTACGAAGCTGATCATTGCAGTGGCGTCCGGTTGGCTACCGTGAGGCCGAGTGAGCCCTGAAGAGCACGGGCGGGCATCTTGCTCCACTCGACTGGACACAAAGATGTTTTCGCATACGGGCAAACATTAGGAGGACGAGAAAAAATAGGATGACAATGCAGAGTGGAGGGGAGGTCTGGGTGGCTTTTCTCTTGAAAATTTCCCCTAAGGGGACTGACACTGAGCTGACCCACTGAGTTAATAAGTAAACATGAGAGTGAAGGGAGGGTGTCAATCCTTATTATAAAGATCGCTCTGTCCAGTCAAACCTCCTGTGAATGTGCGCATGGCATGGTGGGAGGGGAGGGTGCTCTGAGAGAGGTCACCCCACCTTCATCTCTACGCTAAGAGCTTTCCCTCTGCCCTGCGGGAGGCCCACCCCACATCCCACACACCAGGCAAGGGAGTGGCAAACCTGCCGTCAATCCACCTCTGGTCATATTTACCCACCGACCTATCACGTGATCCTAGGGATGCTGTGAAAAAAAAAAAAACACCTCTCCAGGCCTCAGTGTCCTCATCCAGAAAATGGGTACAAACACCCAACTCTGGTCACACCCAAAGACCCAGGAAAACCAGAGTTAAGTGTGCCGAAGGCTTAGCGTGAATCCCCCACCACAGAGGGGCTCCAAGCGGCGACACCCCACGGCACGCGTGCCCCCCGGGACTGCCGTGGCCTGGCCACACTCTGCTTACCGAGTGGAGTCTCCAGTGGGCCACCAGCTCGTCCTCAGTGAACGCCTTCTCCATGGGCTCCAGGCTCTCCTTGGGCAGCTTCTGGAGGCTTATCCTGAACTCTTCCAGCTCAGCCTCCAGCTGCTGCTTCTGCTGGTCGAAAGCCTCCTTGGACTTGAGCAGGTCCTGCACCCGGCCTTCCTCCTCCTCCCAGAGGCCCCACATCTTCTCCAGAAGGTTCCGCATCCCCTCCAGTTTCTCGGTGATCTTCTGTGCACCCAAAGGAGAGGTATTCTGGATGACCCCCACAGCCTGCTCCTCCAGCTTCTTCAGAGCCTTCTCGCCGCTGGGAAAAAGTTTGGCGAGGTCCTAAAGGGGACAGGGGTGGATGGGAAAACAAGGAAGCATGGGCTGCATCTCCCAGAGCTAAGTCAGCAGCGATTTCGAGATTCCTGGGTGAGAGCCCAGGGCAGCTTTCCAGGGGCTGGACCGTTGGCTGTAACTAATGCTGACTGCCGACAGGAGAGTGTAATTCTACTACTCATCTCATTAAGTCACGGAGAAAGTGTGCTGGGTGCTTGCCCTGTCTTTAACAGGCCCTGGCATTTGTTAATCTTCCTTTTCAATAGACACGGAGGCAGCCTCAGGCACGGAGCCTTGAGCCGGCAGCAGTGTGGGGCCGGACAGAATCTGGTTTCTCTCCATTAATTTATATGGTGAACGAGTACTGATTATCCATGTGTGACAATGACAGAGAGTTTCTTCATCGGCTTCTAATTTTTAAAACATTTTTTATACAAACACTTTTCAATGTTTGATTTGAAAATGCCTTCACTATATATATATATATATATATATATATATATATATATATATATATATATTTTACTTTTTGATTGCCACCAAGGAAAGAGAATCAGTAATCAAGAACCTCCCAGAAAACAAAAGTCCTGGGCCAGATGGCTTCATAGGCGAATTTTACGAAACGTTCAAAGAAGAATTATCACCTATTCTTCTCAAACTATTCCAAAAAATTAAAGAAGAGGGGAGGCTCCCTAACTCCTTTTCTGAGGCCACCATTACCTTAATTCCAAAACCAAAGACATTACAGAAAAAGAAAACTATAAGCTGATATCTCTCATGAACATTGATGCAGAAATCCTCAACAATATATTAACAAACTGAATTCAGCAATATGTTAAAAATATCATTCGCTATGATCAGCTTGGATTTATTCCTGGGATGCAGGGTTGGTTCAATATCAGCAAATCAATTAATGGGATACACCATATTAATAAATCGAAAGGTAAAAACCATATGATCATATCAATAGATACAGAAAAAGCATATGACAAAATACAGCATCCATTTATGATAAAAAAACTCTCAGCAAAGTGAGAATAGAGGGAACATACCTTAACATAATAAAGACCATACATGACAAACATATAGCTAACGTCATACTCAATGGGGAAAGCCTAAAAGCATTTTCCTTAAGATCAAGAACAAGACAAGGATGCCCACTTTCACCACTCCTCTTCAATACTGTATTGGAACTTTTAGCCACAGCAATAAGACAAGAAAGAGAAATAAAAGGCATCTGAATTGGAAAGGAAGAAGTAAAACTCTCGTTATTTGCCAATGACATGATACTATATAGAGAGAACCCTAAAGATTCCACCAAAAAAACTGTTAGAACTGATAAATGGATTCAGTAAAGTAGCAGGTTATAAAATAAATATTCAGAAGTCAGTGGCATTTTTATACACCAATGAGGAACTTTCAGAAAGAGAAATGAAGAAAACAATCCCATTTATAACTGTGTTGAAAACTATAAAATATCTAGGAATCAAATTAACCAAGAAGGTAAAAGACCTGTTTTCAGAAAGTTATAAGTCATTGAGAAAAAAGTTGAAGAAGATATAGATAAATGAAGGCATATACCATGTTCATGGGTAGGGAGAATCAATATTGTTAAAACGGCCATTCTACCCAAAGCAATCTATAGATTCAATGCAATTTCTATCAAAATACCAATGGCATTTTTCAGAGAGCTAGAACAAATAATCCTAAAATTTATATGGAGCCATAAAAAACCCCAAATAGCTATGGCAATCTTAAGAAAGAACAAAGTTGGAGGAATCACACTACCTGATATCAAACTATACTACAAGGCCACAGTAATCAAAACATGGTATTGGCATAAAAACAGATACATTGATCAATGGAACAAAATAGAGAGCCCAGAAATAAATCCACATCTATACGCTCACTTAATATATGACAAAGGAGGTAAGAATATACAGTGGGTTAAAGACAGTCTCTTCAATAAATGGTGCTGAGAAAACTGGACAGATCCATGCAAAATAAAAAGGAAGAAGAAGAAGAAGGAGAAGGAGAAGGAGAAGAAGAAGAATCAGCAGCAGCAGCAGCAGCAGCTGGATCACCTTCTTACACCATATACAAGAATAGAATCAAAATGGATTAAAGACTTAAATGTCAGACCCGAAACCATAAAACTTCCAGAAGAAAACATAGGCAGTAAACTCTCTGATATTACAAACAAGAATTTCTTTTCTGATATATCTCCTCGGGCAAGGGAAACAAAAGGAAAAATAAACAAATGGGACTATGTCAAACTTAAAAGTTTTTGTACAGCAAAGGAAACCATCAACAAAACAAAAAGACAGTCTATTGTTTGGGAGAAGATATTCGCTAATGATACATCTGATAAGGGGTTAATATCCAAAATATATAAAGAACTTATACAACTCAACAATAAAAACACAAACAATCTAATTAAAAATGGCAGAAGACCTGAACAGATACTTCTCCAAAGAGGAAATACAGATGGTCACTAATCATCAGAGAAATGTAAATTAAAACCACAATGAGATATCACCTCATACCTGTCAGAATGGCTATCATCAGTAAATTTAAAAAAACCCAAATGTTGGCAAGGATGCGGAGAAAAGAGAACCCTCATACATTGTTGGTGGGATTGTAAATGATACAGCCTCTACGGAAAACAGTGTGGAGGTCTCTCAAAAAATTAAAAATGGATATATCTTTTGACACAGCAATCACACTTCTGGGTATTTGTTCAAAGAAAACCAAAACAATAATTTGTAAAGATCTATGCACCCCAATATTCACAGCAGCACAATTTACAATAGCCAAGATATGAAAGCAACCTAAATGCCCATCAACAGACGATTAGATAAAGAAATCATGGTTCACATACATATACAATGGAATATTACTCAGCCATTAAAAAAAAATGAAATCCTACAATTTGCAATGACATGGATAGACCTAGAAGTTCTTATGCTGAGTGAAATAAGTCAGAGACAGAGGAAGACAAATACCATATGATTTCACTTATATGTGAAATCTAAGGAACAAAAAGAACAAACTAATCAAAGACAGACTGGCAAATATAGTGGACAGTTTGGTGATGGACAGCAGGGCTGAGAGAATGGGGTGAGGTTTTAAAAAAGTACAAATTAGTAGTTGATAGCTGGACACGGGGATGGGGAGCATGGTATAGGAAATGCATTTATGATGGCTAGGTGGAGGGTTAGGGGAGGGAGGGAGCAACTGGGGGGTCATCTTATGAATTATATAGATGTCTAACAATGTACTGTATACCTGAAACCAATTTAAATAAATACATTTTCAAAATAATTTTTTACTTTTTAATTGAAGTATAATTTATATGGAGTAAAATATACAGATCTTCAGTGTTACTGTTCAGTTTTGAGAAGTAGTCATGCCCAAGTAGTCCACACCGTTATCAAAATACAGAGCATTTCTAATGTCCTAGAAGATTCTGGGATTTATTCAAAATTATAGAATATGATATCTTTTGAAACTAGATTCTTTCACTCAGTATGTTTTTTAGATTCTTCCACGCTGTCATATATTATCAGTACTTCATTCTTTTTTACTGTAGTATTTATTATGTGTGTGTGTGTGTGTGTGTGTGTGTGTGTGTATGTGTGTGTGTATTCTATTTTATTTATCCAATAAATAGACCTCTATTGGATTGTTTATCCAACGCTCTGCTGATAAAAATCTGAGTTGTTTTCAGTGTGGGGCTATTATGAATAAGGTTGCTGCAAACATTCTTATATAAGCCGCATAAGATATTGTTTGGTCATTGTTCATTTTTTTAGAAAGTGAGTCTATTTAAATACAAATATGAAAGGGTACGGGTGGGTGCTGTCCAGCTGTAGCAAAAAGTATATAGTTGTCTTTGAATTATTGTAGATAATCTGTCTGCTCACTTTACAGAGGTGGGTCAGAGGCTCTTTCAAGGTCACAGCCAAGTCAGGAAGGTGAGAGTGGCCCCAGCTCCTCCCCACTGCATACCTGATGGCTTCCCACCCTGGGCTCTGCCGCCATGTGAGGCCAGCCAGCTCTCCGCTGTGAGAGCTGTCACGTGCATCCCAGGGTGTTCAGCAGCATCTCTGGTCCCCACCCTCTCCATGCCAGCAGCGTCTCCCACCCCCAGTGTGACAACCAAAAACGCCTCCAGACATGGCCAAGTATCCCCCGTTTGAGAGCCGCGAGTGCAGACCTCGCTGCTATGGCCTGGGGTTTCCAAACACCGAGCTGGCTCGGCCATCTGCGAAAGGCAGTCAAGCCCCAAACCGTTGTCACCGGATTGCACGCTTCTCCTCCCGCGGGGTCTGTGGGCAAGGTGGTCGGTATCTCCCGAGGCCCCCAGCACCTCTCTACTAAATAAGCTCTAACTCCGAACCCGCCACGTGCGAGCCCCGCCTCAGGTGGGGGTGGGGGGGACACGGCCGTGGGTACCTGCAGCAAGGAGAGCCGGCGGCTGAGGGACAGCCTGTACTTCCGCCCCACGCAGGTGTTCACCTTCTTCTCCACCGCCTGCAGCCACTGCTGGGACTCATCTACGTTCGCCTGGAAACGCTCATGCTCCCAGGTCAGCTGCTCCAGGAAGGTCACTCGGTCCTGTGGGAGGGAGGCGGGTCACTGGCCACGAGGGTCCCCAGCGCGGCTGTCCGGGCCTTCGAGGCCTGTGCGTGTGCGTGTGCGTGTGCGTGTGCGTGTGTGTGTGTGTGTGCGCGTGTGTGTGATGTGGGGTGCAACCACGCTTCAGCCCATTTGCTGGAAATACAGAGGTCCCAAACGTGCTTCTTCGCTCTGACGTATTAGCAATGCGCCAAGACGGTCTTGGCTTTTGCACACCAAAGCATGTCGGCGCTGAGCCTGTCAGCCGCACAGCTGGCTTTCTTTCCTGCCACGTCCTCGGTATGGCTCTCCACACAGGGGCCCGGGAAGAGCAGCCACTGCTACCTAACACTGACATCTGAGCACTCACCAAGGTGCCGGCCAGCACTGCCTCAAGCACCTCACGGATATTATCACCTCCTGGAACTCCCCTGGCAGGTGGCACCATCATTATCCTACTGCTACCTAACACTGACGTCTGAGCACTCACCAAGGTGCCGGCCAGCACTGCCTCAAGCACCTCACGGATATTATCACCTCCTAGAACTCCCCTGACCACCCCCGCACGTGGCACCATCATTATCCTAGTCTGACAGACAGGAAACTAAGGCACAGAGAAGTGAAAGGACCTGCCCGAGGTCACCTGGCTAGGAAAGCACCAAGTTCCAAGCCCAGGAGGTGAGGCTGGGCCATGAGGTTTCTGGCCCATGACAGTGATGTCTGTAGGGCATGCAAATAGGAGGTAAGCTGTCCCATTTCCTCATGAGTGCGGTGGGTGACGTCACCTGCATGGGTTGGAGTCATCTCTATGTTCAGACGATCTCACTGAAGTTCTAGCCACACAGGGACAAGATAGTGTCCCGTGGGTGGCTGACATTTGGGAAATGGTGTCCCTGCTCCATGGCCTCATGGGTGCCCAGGGACTGTTTTATAAAACACACCCCCGTTCACGGCACCGTCTCTTTAAACCCCTCCATGGCTCCCCGCTGCCCAGGCTCAGGTCCAACTGCCTTGGGCACGTAGCGAACCCTTCTGTGCCCAAGTCTCCTGGTCTGCATGGGATGGTGTATGACAGTGTCTCCCGCTTGTTGGGGTGCAGCAGGACTAAATGAGTCAGAGTTCGTGTAACCCCAAAAACAGCACCAGGCAGCTAGCTAGTCAGCGTGTAATAACTGTGCGCCATTGTTTGCTGTCACCTGTCCTCCCCTGTGCTCTTGTCACACACAACTAACCGATCAGGTAGGAGGAGCGGGTGCCTGCCTGGCAGTGCTCACCACTAACTCCCCCTTCTCTGAGACGACGCCCACCACCCCAGGTGGAATCGACAGCACCGCCCCCCGTGTTTTCCTCCTGTGGGGGAAACTGAGAGTCCCCCCACCCCTCCCAGGTCTCGCTCAGGCCAGACTCTGACTGAACATCAGAAAGAATAAACTCTGGGTGCAACAGAGGGACATTTTCCAGGAGACTCAAAGGAAGCAGGAGAGAGGACCTGCATTTGATGAGCATGGCCTTTGGGCCAGGAACTTGCCAAGCATTATCTGATTTCGCCTTCACCACATCAGGAAACCCTCTCTCCCAGTATGCAAATGTCCAAGTCACTGCTGGGAGCTCACTTAATCCTCACAAGGCCTTAGGGACACGATTTAAATGGCTAGTGTCAGACAGGGAGACCTGAGGCCAGCAGACAGCAGAGGTTTTTGGTTTTAGCAGCCACGTGGTTTCTGTGGTGGCTACTTGAGGTCTCACTGCTTCTCCTGTTGTGGCAGCTCAGGCAATCGGCCCAGGGCAAACACGCAAAGAAAGGCTGTATTTCCATCCAACGGAAATATGGACACTGAAATTTAAATTTCACATCCTTTTGACCCGTCGTGGAATACTCTGCTTTTTATACCCCACCCCAGTCATTTCGAAATGCAAAAATCCATGTGTAGCTCACAGGGCATGCAGAATCAGGAAGTGGGCTGCGTCTGGCCCGGCCCGTGGGCCACCATTTGCCGACCTCAGCCATGAGCCAAGGGCCACGTGCAGGAGGGCCCCGGGCCTCCGCGAAGCTAATTCAGACGTTCTCAACTGGGAAGTATAGACAGACACACAGATTCAGAAATTCCCCTGCTGTTTGTATATGCCCGTCTCTCTCTCTTTGAGAAGCTCCTCACCAAATCTACGAATACTAATGAATTCATTTAAACCTTTGCAACAACCACGGCGAGTAGGAGAAAATACCCCCATTGTAGAGACGGGGAAACCAAGGCGCAGGACCAAGCCCCTCCGTGGAGAGCTGAGAACGCTCTCACGAATTGGATGGGGCTCAGGGCTTCGCCAGCAGCGCACAGCAGGTGGGGAAAGCACGGTGCTGTTTGAATGACAAAAATGGACCAAGGGACAGTGCCCAGCTCCTCGGGCTGCCCTTGCCGGGTCCCCCTTATCTGCACCCTTCCAGAGCGTTCACTGTGCACGAGAAAGCGCCACGTGTGAGACAAAGTGGGTCAGGCAGGACCAAGGAGCAGAGGATAAGCGCCGACCGGTGGACGCCGATGGTTACAAATGCTGCAGCGAAGCGAGTTCGCCTCGGAAAGTGCCGGCTGGTGGCTCTGTGTGTGAGTGATGAGGCGCAGGAACCGGGGAGACCCAGAGTAAATAAAAGCCTTCATGACCGGGAGCAGGCCCGGAGAGGGTCGCGGCTGAGCGGGGCAGCCTTCCAGAGGAGGGAGCTCCCTCCGTGCCAGGCATGGCGATCACAGAGCACGCAGCTCAGCCGCCGCTGGGCCCGGCCACGGTGGCGCGTGACAGCGGTGACGCATGGGAGGGCGCTCAGCCAGCCCTCGTTAAACCAAACAATGAAACGGTCCGTGACCAGCGAGGCTGTCAGGGATGTCAAAACCTAGGACGTTAGCCCAGGCGGCGGGGGAGGGGGACGGGTGCCTGGGAAAAGGCCTCACGGCCGGCGGCTTCAGTTCACGGCCCAGACCCCAGACAGACACGCCTTCCTCAAGGATGGGAAGCGGGGAGGTAGATGCTATTTGCCAGGCCCGCCGGATAATGGAAAGAGTGGATTAAAAACACTCAGACAAAATAAACAAGCAAGACCCTACGGGCAAGCAGCCTGCTCTGTCTCTTTGTGACTTTCAAACGCTTTAGGCTGACAGAGGGCTATGGCTCAGCCCGCCTTCCCCCTGCCCGTCCTGCTGGGCCAGCCATCCTAGCTAAGAATCTCCCTCTAGGGGCTGGTCACAAAGGCCACAGTCCAGAGATGGCCCCCACGGTGCTTCTCTGATCCTGCCCCCCATCCCCATCCACACCTGAGGCTTTGCTAATCAACATGTTGGAAGTCACATATGGACTTTCAGAGGTGACAATGGCCTGTTAACTCGCATGAGAAATGTTGAAATGGGTTATTCTTGGGGGAAGATGAGGTATTAATACCTACAGGATTTCCTAGACTGAGTTGGATCCTCCCCAAATTCCTACATCGAAGCCTTAATCCCCAGCGCAATGGCATTTGGAGGTGTGGCCTTTGGGAGGTGACCAAGATTAGATGGGGTCCTGAGGGTGGGCTCCCCATGACGGCATTAGTGCCCTCATACAAAGAGACACCTGCGTGCTCGCTGTTTCCCTCTCTGTCTCTGCCGTGAGGACACAGTGACGAGGGGCAGCCGACTACAAGTCAAGAAGATGCCCCTCGCCAGACACTGAATCTGCCGGCACCTTGATCTTGGACTTGCGGCCTCCGGCACTGCGGGAAATCAATGCCCGTTGTGCCAGGCCCCGGTCTGTGGCATTCTGCGCTGGCAGCCCGAGCTGAGCAGGGCCCTCCCTGCCTGAGGAGGAGGCCCACACATACCTCTAGGGACCCTTGCACAGCCCCGGTCCTGTCCCTCAGTCGGGTTCTGGCTGCCTGCCTGGAGGTGGCTTTCTCATCTGCCTGGAGAGAGCCTTTTAGGCCAGGTGAGGCCTTCCTTGTGTGTCCAAAGCGGGTGACCAGGAGGCACCTGGGGCACCAAGAATCTGCTGGACACACAGCGTTCCCGCCTGCTAAGGACGGAGCTGGAGCGGTTTCTTCCATCCGGGCGGGGAGGCTGGGCTGTGCCCAGGAGATGGATCCCATTTTACCGATGAGGACCTTGGGGTGGGAACTTGACTCTCCTGCCGAGAACAGGCTGTCCCTCTGTCCCCTGAGGGTCACAGCCCCCTCTGGAATCCGATGGAAGGAGCTCCAGCTCCCCCACTGGCTGAACGCCCACTCACGTACCAGGACGCATCTAACTTCGGGGGCCCCGACCCCTCCCCACCTGCACCTCTCAGACTTCTGCAGCTGGCTCTGGGGGAGACAAGACACGGCTCTACGTCACCACCCCATCCTCATCCAAGGGCTAAGGGGCTCCCAGTGAGGAAGAGCTGAGCCCCCAAACCCCCAGAGGCAGGAAGAAAAAACCACCTGTCAGAGCTTCAGCCCACAGCTGCAAAAGCCAAACCGATTTTGCTCTCTGCATGGGGTGCAGTCACCCAGCAGACACCAGCGCCCCATTGCCACATTGGGGTCGGAATTGACCAGCTCATCTGGCGACTCCACAGGCTCCCGCCAGGGCAGCAGCATCCTCCCCACCGTCCTCACTCAGCCTAGGCGCCCACTTCCAACCCCCAGGCCCCAGCCAGCCAGGCTCTGCCTCCTGAAAACCCTCGCTCCGGCCTCCGGGGGGCTCCCAGACCCCACACCCTGCGGCGTCCGCCTCTCAGCCTGCCCCACAGGAGCGCTGGAGGCCCTGGTCTGCCCCGATGGGCACTGGTGCAGTGACCCACCCCTCCCCCCGGACTAGAGGCACAACCGAAGGCGGAGCCCACACCGGGAGTTGCCTCGAGCTTCTGGCTCTTTCTACTGGGCCCCTTCTGTCTGACACTTAGATTTTTTTTTTTTAAGTCTAAAAAGTGGGCCCAGTCACACCTTCTCTATCTACCACCTAAGAAAGCTGGACAGATCAAGGTCACAGAAGTGAAGAGACAGAAAAGATAACAGTCACCAAGAGAAGTTGTGACTTCTTTGATTTTTTTGGATCCAGTGAAGGGAGAGTCCCGCGGGTGACCATAAGAATCTTTGAGGTGATCATTTCTGCATCTGGGCCAGAACTGGAGCTTACCCAGTACACCTGGCACGCTCCCTCCCACACATGCATGCACTCATGCACACACATGCATACTCACACACACATGCATGCACTCATGCACACACATGCATACTCACACTCACACGCATGCACTCATGCACACACATGCATACTCACACACACATGCATGCACTCATGCACACACATGCATACTCACACACA
>PVKZ01008217.1:0-17283 GCA_004027375.1 Macroglossus sobrinus | reverse complement strand
CAGAGAGCTGGAATTTCCAGATGATGTTGTTTATTTATGTTTCCCCGAAGGTTCCCTGGGGGGTCTGAGTCATATGCCACAGGTGCTTGTTTAGTGCAGTGAGGGAATGACTTCCTTCTAGGTGGTCCACGTGCCAGGAATCGTCCAGTTGACAGGAATGGGAGGTGTTTAGTGATGGATGCACACGGGAATCCCTGGAGAGTTTTGAGTTTGTTTCCTGCACCGGGGCACCTGGCTGGTGGGTGGGTGAGTGGGGCTTCGAACCCTCACCCAGCTCCTCCGGGCCTAGAGCTGGGCCAGGGCTGACACCTGGAACCAGGGTGGTGTCCCAATTCTTGCCTGTGTCATGTGGGCTAACAAAGTTAAGCCAAGGCCTTAAAAAAGTGCTTGCCTTTCTTCTTTCCCACATTAAACTCCAGATTCTCTATTATTTTTGAATTCCTCTCTACCATTGCTCTTGCGTTTTGCCAGCCCCGAGACTGAAGAGTCACAGAGCATCACCCTTCAGGAATGTAAAAATGATGCTTCTCCCAACACAGCTTCGCTTAATAACACACTCGACAGAATTCAGGGAGCTCATTTGGGTAAAATACAGTTTTTCCTTTTCTGACATTTGCTACTCTCTCCGAGCAAATTTTAAGAAAGACTGCAACATCAGCAATTTGACAGCTTGGAACCGAGAGAGCGTCCAGAGTCTGGGATTTTATGTCTCTTCTGATTGAAACAATACCAGTTCTTTGAAGTGCACTAATTGGTGCTTGGCAGAGCGTCCATCTGCCATCATCTCGTTTTCACAGGCCAAGCTACAGCGGGAAGTGTTATTCCCGAAACCCTTCCCACCAAGGCTCTCTGCGCTTCCCCACACCCGGATGAGAGTCCCCTGAAAAGGGGGTGCAGTCCCCTTCCGTCATGCCCGACCACAGAACAGATGTCCCCCAGTGGTCCCCTCTCCATCTTCCTAACCAAAGCGACACACAACTCCCCACACCAGGCACTTGTGAAATGACTTCTAAGCATCGGAGGCTGGAACGTGGGGACCGCACCCATCATGCAGCCTCCTCTCTCTTTCCGGAGTGTCCCGAGCATGGGGCGGGAGGTGTCTGACACTTCAGGGGCGAGGACAGCTCCGGCCACGAGGAGAGGTGCGTGCCTCGCTCCTCCCATGTCTCGGTGGTGGTGGTGATCGCCGGCTGACACGCTGGCTCCCCACACACGTGGAAGCGCAGTGGCTGCTGGGTCCCTTTACTTCATCCCAGACGGTAGGAGAACGTCCCCCTCGAAGCATGGAAGAAATAAGGGTCAGCTGCACACGTGGAAGGCCTGCTCTGTCCTGCAGAGAACAAACTCACGGGATATCGCGAGAGAAGCACGTGGCTGGGCCTCCTGGCTGTGTCCTTACCTGACCCGCCAGGGACCGTGTGAGAGCCTATGGCTGGACCTAGACTTTGCGTTATTATGAAGCTGGAAAGACAGATATTTTGGGGGCCTAACAGGTTGATTGCCTATTGAGGTAGAGATTAAAATACCTTCTAATCCACTTTTGGTCGCAGAGGGACCAGCCCATGACCCAGAGTAAACCCCACATGACCGAAGGAACCCGCATGGAACCTCTCCAGGCTGAGATGCTGTGTTTGGTGATATCAGCTGGGCACATCGCTGGCACCGTCCCCTTCAGCGCTGGCTGTCCTGTGCCTGTACGTGATTGTTCCTTAGTGCATCTTCTGTCCAAACCATTGTTCCCAGGAGTGTGGGAGCTAAAGATGAAGACACAGAGATATCCGGCCGATTTTCTCTTCCCCTGAGCTGGAGGCGGGACACGGAAAGGGACGGGAATGGCGTGGCTCATGCCGTGGGCTGGACGCTAGCATCCTCAGGGCTGCAGGGACCGGCGATGGGTGGTTTGGGACTCTTTGGCTTGGGGCGTGTGATGGATGTGAGTGTCCCATTCGGGCCGTGGAGCTGGACCACATGCGCCGGGTGGGAGGGGCTCTTCACCAGGGGGAATGGATGCCGCCGACCTCAGTCGTCGTGGGAAAGGTCGGTCCCGGGGCGGAATGTTGAGGACAGACAGGAGGACGGTGAGCAACAGAGAGCTGCAGCCGTCTGGGGGTGGGTGTGATCTGCGAGGCTGTGGTCTGCGATCCAGGCAGGAACCCTCTGGGAGATACCCCTGGGGTCACGCTGGACCCTAAGGGCAGACCCCTCAGGAGCAGCCGTGAGCTTTCCTAACCCCATGGGCTCACTCTTGGGGGACTGTCATTTTGGGCATGCTGTGGGGGGCTACGAGTATCAGCATGGTGACCTCCTTAGGGCCACTGACAGCCAAGGCAGCAGTGACAGCGGCAGTAGGAGCCGGGTGACAAGCCAGGGACTTGCAGGAGCTCATTCTGACAGCGAGGTGTAGAGGTTGCTACTGGATGGCCTGCTGACCCCGCCCTGGCATTCACAGTCTTGTGCAATCTGCCCTCCTACGCATGGGCAGGACCTGTGACTTGCTTCTCACGAAGAGAATGTGACGTTACCTCTCCGGTTGGGATGTGTGGGACTGTGACTCCTCCTGGCAGACTCTTGCTTACATGACCTGCCCTCTAGAAGCCTTGTTGGAGAGGCCCATGTGACAAGGAACTGAGGGTGACCTCTGGCCAACAGCCAGCAAGGACCTGAATTCTACCTGCGACCGCTTGAGCTTGAGTGTGGCTCTGTCCCCACGCGAGCCTTCGGATGAGACCCCTGCCCTGGCTGGCAGTTCGATTGCAGCCTGTGGGAGGCCCTGAAGCAGAGGACTCGGCCGAGCCATGCCCGGAGTCCCGATCCTCAGAAACTGTGAAATTATAAATGTGTCGTTGTAAGCCGTTAACTTGCGATTCTTTGTTATGCAACAACAGATAATCGATACAAGTGATACTTTATAAAAACATGCTAAAAATATCTAAGGAGGCCTATGTGGGATGCTATTCCTGACAATCAGGGAAGTTTTGCTAGAGAAGTATGATATTGAAAGGAAGAGGGATTTCTTCCATAGTCATAGACTGGCTGAGAAATGGCTCGTGAACTATTTATTACTCAAAACCGTGTCTCTCGCCCTTTGCACAGAACCCCATCTCTCTCTTTCCTGGTCATTCTCCCACTGCCTCCCACCGACACCCCTTTCCTGCCCTCCTCGCTGGGCCAGTGCCAAAGTCGGATGCCATGCCCATCCTTGAGCCGTTGACTCCCATCACCTCCTTTCCCTGATCAAGGGATGCTCCCCATCCCCACGACCACCCACGCTCAGGTCTGGATCTGGGGCTCTCGTTTCCCAGGTGGCACCAGGACCTCTGAGCCCTCATATGTCCAAAAGGAGGACTAGCCATGGTATGCAGCTGCTCAGGAAAGACTTGGAGTTGTCGGCGGGCGTGTAATCAGCCCCAAACGAGTTCACGACAAGAGAGACGTTGAAGGCAAGAGCGTACAGCTCTTAAATTTCCAGCCTTTGGAGGACCGCCAGGCACCCACGCAGCCCGCTCGTTGGGATCACAGTTTCAAACTGTGAGTTTGGGGTAGGACATGGGACAGAATACAGGCAGTGTCCCTTTGGCCTGTGGTCCTCTCACCAGATGTGATCTTTGGTATGTGTCCCTGAGTGGTGGCAATTCTGGGCGAGGCTCTCCACCACCAGCGTCTGGAAGGAGTCCAGGGGACTCTGACATCCAGGCTGTTCCTGCCTCCCACCCCTCCATCCATGTCAGCTTTACTCTGATTAAGATCAAGATGGAATTTCTCAATATGTTTTCTTTTGGTTGAAATCCAGCTGAAATGGAGAATTTGCACGTTGTAAACGTTCGAGTTGGATTTAGAGTATTCTTAATTCCTCATCGGCCTTCCGACTTTGTGTCTCAGCCCTGGCGCCCGCTGGGAACTCCCTTTTAAGTTGCCTTTGTGGTGCTGTCATTTCTGCTGACATAACCTCAGGGTTCAGGGAAACGCTGGGAACGATTTCTGCAATGAACGAAATGCCGTGTTTAGGAAATCACCCACATTTTGTTGTCAGAGAGATTTCCCTGCTTAATTTGCTTTACATCAAAGTATTCGGGTTATGTTTACTTTAAACATGAACTGTTTGGAAGGTTTTTAAAAATAAATTAGCTATTTGTACCTCCTTATTACAAAAGACCAAAAAAACCCAAAGAACCGTCACCACCTACACGAAAGAAAGATGAAGGGTCCACGCGTGCCTGACCCCCACACACGCATCCCTAGACGAAGGTTAAATCCGACACGAGGCCTGCAGAGTACATGGTGTCTTGCTAGTTTTTGCATGTGGCATTCTTGGCCTTGGGAAGCTGCTTGGAAGGGGGCTTCCTGGGTGAACCCAGAGGTAACAAAGTTGGCACCGCATGGTGCTGGGGATCCCGCAGACTCAGCCTGAGTATCGGGCCGGATAACTCCCAATTCTTCCATCCTCATAGACTTTGCCGCCAACATTAACTGTTGGAGCAGGTGAGCCGAGGAAATTCTCTAGGGCAAGGGCTGGTGTGTGTTGGTCCAGGCAACATAGAAGTTCAGACTAAGGGAAAAAGCAAGACTGAACTGAGCATGTGCAGACTGCTTTCCATCCTTGGCGGTGCTGCTCTAGGATTTGGCTTAGCCTGGAGTCTGGGTTGGGGACTGGCTGCACACAGTAGGGATGGAGCAGACCCAGAGATGAAACTCAGTGCTGGGAACCAAGCAGACCACGGAGGAAGAACAGGAAGGGCCTTGTCAGAAAGGAGGACAAGGCTGGCAGCAATGAGACTGCACATGGGGACTCCAACCGGAGCAAGGACAAGGACACACAGAGGGATAAGAGACTGTAGGGCCCAGGAGAGCCCATGAGGTGCGGGGACCTCTGCAAGGCCAGCTGACCCATCCCTTGTGGTGAGGGAGCACGCAGGCAGACTCAGCACAGCAAAGCAGGGTTCCCACGCTAGAAATGGAGTTTAGGGAGTTGCCAGGACAGAAAGGAGGCCAGAAGCTGGTGTCAGAGCCATAATCTAGAGTTAGCAAGACAAGACCAAGTTCAAATAAGGACCAGGAGTGAGGGGATGTGCAGGGCGGAGGGAGTGCTCTGCCTCGTCCAGGAAACATGCTTTAGTTTCTGTTTGTGTTAACAAACCAACCGGCGTGTGACTTGTGGGTGGATCGGGTGCATCACTGATGAGTCCAGGGCGGGGGGAGATATTTTACGCTTCACATGGACGGACGGTCTTCACACAACCAGCGATGGAAGACAGAGGCAGTAGCTCAGGACAATTTCATGCCTGTGGTGGATAAACCACAAACCACGAATCCTTTAGACCCTGGGTCTGTTGTTCCCCCCGCTGTTCACGGGGTGGGAGGCGGGTAGCGTCTGCCCGTGGGGTTGAGCCATCTTCAAAGCCTGCGAGGCAGAGGCTGGATTTTGTTCTCCCTCCTGGGGCTCCAGGCTAGCGTTTTGCAGGGGAAGAAGGCAGGTTCTGAATGAGGACATTAAGACAACATTTCCTGGAAGGCCACCTCGTTCCTGTGATCCAGGCTGACCCCTGGGGATGCTGCTGATGCTGTGAGAAAAATTGCTGAGGCGTGAGGATGCAGACCTGTGGGCCAGAGTGTTCATGCTTCTTTGCTAAACTTAGTGTTTCCAGATTTTTCCACTTCAGGTTATTTTGTTGTTAAATTTGTTTTTCACCTTATTATTTTTTTTCTCCTTTGTTAGTAGGAAAATGTGTTTCGCATTTTTCTTGAATGTCTTCTCGTCTTTCATCCAGGGGCAGGGGTGGGTCGGGTTTTGTGGAGCCTAAAGCTTAGCAAATGGGAGTGGTCCTCTTTAAGAAAAAGAATATAAACAATTTTAACATGAAATTAGGTACAAAAGAGAAAAATATTAATTTGGAAGGGAAAGAAAGCCACACGGTATCACAAATTTTAAAAAGCTGCCAAATATAAAATATCACAAGATCTAGAAAAATATCACACTGATTTTATTAATTAGCTGCCTAACTAAAATCCCCTTTTCCCTACATTTTTTATCTGTACACTCTGGTCACCTCTTCAAGCAGCAACGACGTTTATAATATTTTCTATGGAGTAGAACAAAAGTCACTTCGGTCCTCCCTTGAGCACACTTGTGTTCCTACCGAGAGTTTAGAAAAGTTTCCTTGAGCGTTTCAACTCATTTCTGATGTCATATAAAGTTTAAGGTCGCCATCAAACGTGAGAACATCGCTATCAATCTTCCTTCCCGCTGGGGTTTTTAGGGACACCCTCACCTTTCTGGAGTACTGCCTCAAGCTCGTACCCTCCAAACACAGGAGTAAATTCTCATAAATTCAATCTACCACACGTTTATAATGTCACACACACTGCCTTACGGAGACTGTTCTGTAGGAGGGAGCTTTCGTTTCGAATGGGCATTGAGGAGAACTGAATCCTTCCCTTAAAACTTTCAAGCCTGATGTTGGAAGAACTTTCTATGGTGTAACTTCCGATTCTCTGTATTTCTGACCTTGTTTCTCCTTGAGCACGTGTGCCCAGGGTCAGACACTGGAGGAGTCACGTCGCAATAATTCCCCGTGTCCTTGTATCTCCGTATCTGACCTGAGTGAGTCAACGGGTGGGTGGGAGGACAGCTGGCAATGACAAATGACACAACTACACATGGGCGTGACTCTGAGCTATGTATGCATATCCCATGAAGCCCAGCTCAGGGTGTCCTTAGACAGATCTTGACATTGGGGGAAGCGTGATGGAGGGGAGTCGAAGTGCAGAGAAACAAGGGCTTGACCGGGAGCAGCCAGGATATCCGACTGTCTGTCCTTTACCAGGACTGTGTCTCCACCCTCACGAGGTCTTGGAAGAAACTCCATAAACGCAGAGACAAGGTTGAGTTGCTGGTAGCTGGAAAATCAAATCTTTTCTCAAACTTGCTAGTTTCTTCGAAGGCCTATTTTCAAGCTCGTGGCTTTTGTTTTGCATTTTTAATTCCTTCTCTCTCTCTCTCTCTATTTTATTTTATTTTATTTATTTATTTTATTTTATTTTATTTATTTTATTTTATTTATTTTATTTTATTTATTTTATTTTATTTATTTTATTTTATTTTATTTTATTTTTATTTTATTTACATTTTCTTAGGTTTCTCCTGATTTTCACGGTGGGTACTTTGGCTGGCTTCCCACATGTTGACATAAAGCACTCAGAATTTCGGATCTAAGTTTATTATTGTTATACAAAAAAATGCAAAGTGATCAAATGTAATTATTTAGCTTAGAACAGTACAGAAACTCCTGGAACAGGCCTGGGTTCCCTGGCTTGTCCACTCCTTGTCACAAGGGTTCAGTGATGGTGCTTCAGGCCTCCGAAAACGACCCTTAACTCCCAGGAAGTTGTTACATTATTTTAAATCACCAGAGTAGAAAAAGAGACTGTCTGGAGAATTTAAACAAGCAGGATTTCCACAATGTTGGCTCTGTTAAGAAAAAAAAAATTTTTATGCTGGCAAGTGTGTGGTTTTATAGCTCCACACATCCTCGCTCGTATCCGATGACTCAGGGTGCTGGGTTAGGCAGAATGATCAGCTCTGCATTCCACCCCGAGGAGCCTGGGTTCAGGGCCGGCCCACCCACGGCCTGGTCACGGCCTGGTCACGGCCTGGCCACTTGCAGACCCTGACACCAGGTCACTTTCCCCACAGTGCCGTCTGCAACCTGAACAGCAAGGAGCGTGAAAGAGCAGAGTCTCAAAGCCTCCCCTCAGAGCCGCTCCTGTTTCTGTGGCTCCAGGTGAATCCAAGCCTCATTAAAAAATTACGATCGAGCATTTCTTTTTCAGATGTTTTTTTTTTTAAACTTTTAACACCTGCACGTAAGAGACGCCTCAGTAACTCCTTTTGCCAGCAAGAAACGGATGCTTTGCGGAAGTGCTTGTTTCACGGAGAAGGGTCTTGGGAGGTAAAGGAGCTAGTTCTTCATTCTCCCTTCAAGGCAGACCCCAGAAAGAAAGGAAAAAAGTTCCTGATTAAGAACCTCCAGATGGGAAGATTCCAGAAGCCATTCATTTAGTCATTTAACGATCCTCTCTATTTAGCGCCTGTAGCTGCCTTACTTAGGTGAGGTGCTGGGGATGGGAGGGCATGAGATGGCCTGTCTGGGAGGCCGGTTTGGCTCGTGGGACGGAAAGTGACCGCAGAGGGTCCTGATCGTGACAGCGAGCGTGAGGAGGGTCACATGCACTGGCAGTCTGGGGGCCCGGGCTGGCTCCCCATGTGTTTGGTTTGGCTTGGACAGTGGTATGCTCTGTTCGTTTTTTAAAATTATGAGATAGTTGCCAACGTTTAAAAATTTGGAAAATTCCTCATGAATGCTCACTCCCTACACACAATTACAACCCGGATTTCCAGTGTCTCTTTAAAAGCTTAGGAGAGCCGGGGACGACCGGGCCCCGATTCCCGCCCAGCCACGGGCACGCTCTTGGAGTCTTCGTGGTCCCCACCACTGCCTGTGGACGCCCCAGAGGCTGCGGTGCCAGCCGGGCTCTGTGGTCCTCTGACTCGGCCACTCTTGGGCTGGAGCCACGCTAACAGAAACACGCCAGCCACGGATGCAAGCAACTTACAGACTGTACAGTTTCTGGCAGCCACATTGTAAAGAGAAATAAACAGGTACATTTCATCGTATAGTATATTTTGTTCATCCCAAGATGTTGAAAATATGTGGCAGCCGATATAAAAGTGAACATTTTAGGATCATGTAAAATTTATTACATTCCTTCTTCATACTAAACCCTCAACATCCAACTTTGCTGGTTCAGCACATTTTCATTCAACACTGTCCTGTTTCAGGTGTGGCCGGTGGGCGGGGCCCAGACAGCGCAGGGGTAAGTGATGGAAGGCTAGGTTGGACAGCGGATGAGGTTAGATCACCGGTGGCCTTAAAGGAGGTGCTTTTTGGACTTCCCTTTATCAACACTCAGAAGCCACTGGCATTCTTTTGGGGTGCTTAGGCCAATGTTTTAAAAGCCCCTTTTTGTATGGAATGTTCCTCCCCCCTGCTCTTTAAATCCATCTACTCTTGCACTGTTTTGACTGTATATGGAGAACAGCTGAGCAGGGGCTTCTAGAGGTTTCCAAACAGTCTCCTTTTGAGTGCTGGGGGTCCAGTAGGGACTCCAGTGGCATGGTGGGTGGGAGAGTGGAGCCTGGGTCCCAGCTGGCATCGGCTTTCCATGTGGCGGGTGTGCGAAAGATTTTATTTAGAGAAAGAGCTCTACTGTTTTTTGTTAGTGTTTTTACTGGTTGAAAACACCGTTTTATGATAGAATCCTCCAGAATATATAAAATAGTCTCTTCCATGTTGGTCGTTCAGACACTTGGTGAGTTTCCCATTTTCTGCTAGGTCGTTTATGGAGTCTTTATTCCCTTTAAATTTCTTCATTCTGGGTGGCCCCATATAAATCAGGCACCAAGTAGGTCATACTGTGCTAAAAGAGGCCTTTAAAATATAATCACATATAATGCCTTAAAAACCTAAAGTTTTTACTGTGTAACTTCACAAATCTCATGTTTATGAATAACTCTGAATCTGATCATATAATTATAAGTTTTTAAACTAACGGTTAAACTCCATCTTTTATTAAATGAGTCTGGACAGTCGTCTTTGGTAGAAACGAAGGGGAAATGGACTCCACAGAAAGAACTGGCTCTGGAAACTTCCGACCTCCCTGACGGAGCATCCCCACTCCCTCCCCCTGACCCCTTTGTAAGGTGATCTCTTAGCAAAAGGGAGAAGGCTTCCCATTTTCACGACTTACGTGGAATGAAGAACGATGTCTTTCCTCCAGATTGTGAATTCCTCTGACCTTGTCGTGATCCACGGTGAGAGGGTGGAACTCGCAGGGGAAGGTCTTCTGGACCGCCACGGCGGGCTTGCGGGGAGAGTCCACCTGCCCGCATCGCTGAGTTGTCTGGTCTCTCTCCTCCTTCCTCTTCTCCTCACGTGCTTTCTTTGCATTTTAGTTGATGATAGATCTTTTCTTACCTGTCCACCACCTGAAACGTTTTACAATAATTGCAAAGACAACTTTAAAGCACCAAGAATTTTCTTTTAACGAATCCTTTCATTATGAATCTGACGTGTCCCCAGGCACAGGCTGGGAAGAAACCCATCCCGATCCAGAAGTGTTTGCAAAGGAATTCCCCAGCGTGTGTTTGATGAGCATCCTTAGTGTCCCTCACTGTCCTCTGAAAAGGCAGAAAGGGAAGCCAGGTGTGTCTGTGAAGCAGCAACAGCCAATCAAGGACCATGGTGGGGAAGACATGCTGAGGGGATTCTGCACGGGACAGAGGCTACACCCCAATATGAGTGTTCAGACTCAGTCATTCATTTAGTGATAGTTATTGTGTAAGGAGCTCATTAATCCAGGGGCGGGCACACGTGGCATCCTCCAGAAAAGGGATCCAAAGCTAGGGCATCCATTCTAGGGAGAAGCATCAGAGGACCCAGGATGGTGCCACACCCGTAGGCCCGTGAGCAAGTCCAGCTAGACTGCTGATTCCACCCCTTCGCCCTTGCACAAGAGGTGTGACATAATGCAAGGGAGAATGAAGGATAAAAATCACATGATCATCTCAGCAGATGCAGAAAAAAGTATTTGACACAATTCAACATTTTTTTCATGATAAAAACTCTCAACAAAGCTTGAACAAAATAAAGGCCATATATGGCAAGCCCACGGCTAACATCATACCCAATGGGGAAAAACTAAAAGCTTTTCCTCCAAGATCAGGAACAAGACAAGGATGTCCCCTGTCACCATTCCCATGCAACATAGTACTGGGAGTCCTAGCCAGAGTAATAAGACAGGGAAATAAATAAAAGGCACCCAAAATGGAAAGGAAGAGGTAAAACTGTCTTTATTTGCAGGTGATATGATCTTATACAGAGAAAATCCTAAAAATTTCACCAAAAAATGTTAGAACTAATAAGCAAATTCAGTAAAATTTTAGGATACAAAATCAACATACAAAAATTAGTTGTATTTCTCTATAGTAACTAGATAAGAAATCCTATTTACAATGGAATGAAAAACAATAAAATTCTTAGGAATAAATTTAACCAAGGAGGGGAAGGATGTATGCACTGAAAACTTTAAAACATTAATGAAAGAAAAGGAAGAAGACACAAGTAAATGGAAAGATATTCCATGTTTATGGCTCAGAAGATTTAACAGTGTTAAAATATCTATCAAAAAATCTAATGGCATTTTTAAAAATAGAAATGGAAAAAAAACCTCCTAAAATTTGTGAGGATCCAGTAAAGACTAGCCAAAGTGAGCTTGAGGAAAAACAAAGCTGGAAGCATCACACTTTCTGATTTCAAACTATACAGATGCTCCTCAACTCACAATGAGCTCATGTCCTGGTAAACCCATTGTAAGTTGAAAATATCATAAGTCAAAAATGCATTTAGTACAACTAAGCTATAGGATATTATAGCTTAGCCCAGCCAAACTAAACTAGGCTCAGAACACTTACATTAGCCTGCAGTCAGGCAAACCATCTCTCTGCCACTGGTTAGTATCGTATCACATATTGCTAGCCCAGGAAAAAATTAAAAATTCAAAATCTGAAGTACAGTTTCTACCAAATATGAATCACTTGCACACCATTGTAAAGTAAAAAAATTAAAATTCAAACCATCGTAAGCCAGTGACAGCTTGTATTACAAAGCACTAGCAATCAAAATAGAATGGTACTGGCATGAAAACAGCCATATGGACCAATGGAACAGAATCAAGAACCAAGCGATAAACCCACGCCTATTATGGTCAAGTAATACTTGATAAGGGAGCCAAGAATGTGCAAAGGAAAAAGAATAGTCTCTTCAATTAGTGGTATTAGGAAAACTGGCTATTCACATGCTAAAACTGAAATTGGACCCCTATCCTAGACCACTCATAAACATTTACTTGGAATGGATTAAAAAGTTGAAGATAAGATCTAAAAAGCTGTAAAACTCCTAGAAGACAACACAGGTCTTGGCAATGATTTCTTAGATATAACACCCAAAGCACAAGCAACAAAAGCAAAAAAAAAAAAACAAATGAGACTATACCAAGCTACAAAGCTTCTGCACAGCAAGAAAAACAATCAACAGAATGAAAAGGCAACCAACAAAATGGGAGAAAATATTTGCAAACAGATTTATATCCAAAATATATAAGAAACTCAAACAACTCAATACCAAAACAAAACAAAACAAATAATTTAATTAAAAATAGGAAAAGAATCTGCATAGACATTTTTCCAAAGCAGACATACAAATGATTGACAAGTACATGACAATGTGCTCAATGTCACTAATCATCAGGGGAAATGCAAATGAAAAGCGCAGTGAGATGTCACCTCACACCTGTTAGAATGGCCATCATTAAAAACACAAGAGATAACAGATGCTGGCAAGGACATGGAGAAAAGGGAACACCTGTACACTGCTGGTGAGAATGCAAATTAGTAGTTGCAATGGGGAACAGCATGGAGATTCTTTAAAAGATTAATAAACGAATTAATAGAATTTACCATATGATCTAGCAATCCCCCCTCTGGGTATTTACATGACGGAAACAAAATCAGTATCAAAGAGATAACTTCACCTACATATTCACTGCAACATTATTCTCTCTCTCTCTCTCACACACACACACGCACGCGCGCACACACACACACAGAGGGAAATATTATTTAGCCATGAGAAAGAAGAAAACTATTTGTGACAAGGTAGATGGACCTCAAAGGCATTGTGCTAAGTCAGACAGAAAAAGACAAATGTCATATGATCTCACTTACATATTGAATATTAAAAAGCCAAACTCAAGAAGAATAGAATGGTGGTTACCAGGTGCTGGGCAGTGGGAGAAATGGGGATTTTGGTACAAATTTCTTATCTAAGATTGATAAGTCTTGGGGACATGATACACAGCGTGGGCACTGTAATTAATAATACCATATTGTACAGTTGAAAGCCACTAAGATGCCAAATCTTAAATTTTCTCCCTGCCACTATTAAAAAATGGTAATTATCTGAGGTATTAAATATGTTAACAAACCTTACTGTGGTGATCATTTTGTAATATAGATGTATCAAGTCATCATGTTATACACCTTAAACTTACACAATGTTATATGTCCGTGATATCGCTATACATCCGGGGGGTGGGGCGGGGCTTGGAGAAGGGCGTGGTGCTCACCTGTAGGTTTAGTTATCAGGGTGAGAAGCATTTAAGAAATTTGGTATTAAGATGCTTATTGCTATGGCCCGAGACTTCATGGATACTGAGACTTGGGTTGTTTAGAAGGCTGAGCAACCCCAATGCCAGCAGGAAGGGTTCTCGATGGGGCCTGGGGGGTTTACCATAGCCACTAGTAGGAACAGTTCTCTCTGTAGGCCGAACTGTAATCTATACATCTCGGTGGAGGGCAAGTTGAAAGCCTGTTGACAAGAACTGACACCGCTGTAGACGGTAACAAATGGGGCGGGCTGAGGATCAAAGGCAGACACTTCTGTGCCTGAACTCGGAAAGCAGATTCGGGGAATATAAACTTACAAACCACGCATGTTTGTAGGGCTGGAAACATGCCCTACAAACCAATTTATCCATTCTTCCTGAGGACTTAGGAAAATAAATTGGGTCATTTTTCAGGTTGACTGTTTTTGGTAAAGTGACATAGATGTGCGTAGGTAAATACACAAGTACGCGCGGCCATCTGAGGCTGCCCATGATGGTTTAACTCTGTAGAACTTATAGCAGTTCTGCCTCGAGGTGCCGTGTTTACCGTGAGGTGGTCTTGGTACAAAAATGCATGGCGGTGGGGCAGGGGGGATGCATTTCTTAATAGGAGAACCTCCACGGGTAAGTCATGGCATGGGCGTGCTAACTTCCCCAGGAGCCAGAACTTGGACCAGCGAAAACCCTGCCAGGGCCATGAGAACCCTCACACAGAGTGTCTTCAGTAGGACTGTAGAGCTGTCACATTTGGGGGCGTCATTTAGGATAGTTATGATCTTTTGTCATAGTTCCTTCGGAAAAAAAGTAAAAGTCCTCAATAAAATGAACCATTTTCACCGAAAAATCTTCCAGGAAAATGAGAAGATGTCTTTAAAAACAGAGAAACCAGTGAGCTCGAAAATGAATTTGTAACATGGATTTCGCCAGTTCTGAGCTGCTTTGTAGGGCGGTGGAAATCGATCGTGCTGTATAAAATTGACATGTTGGAACACGACAATGAGGATAAATGAGGACACCCAGGGATGATATCGACATATTTCGTGTTTATCTACAACACAAAAAACCACAACAGAATGTTACTCTGAAATGTAGTGGGTTGAATTGCATCCCCCCAAAAACTGTACGGACCTCCTGGTCCCTGGGGCCGTGAACGTGATTGTACGCCAGAGTGTGTCATCTGTAAAGCTCGTAGAGTTAAGGTGAGGTCACACTGAATTAGGGTACACCCCAAATCCCATGACTGGTGTCCCGATAAGAGGAAGAGGAGGGAGAGAGATTTAGATAAAGAGATAGAACATGCCCGGAAGGAAGAAGGCCCCATGAAGACAGAGGTGGACATTGGGGTGAGGCAGCCACAAGCCGAGGGGTGCCCTGGAATGCACGCAGGCATTGCCAGAAGGCGCGTGGGGTGGGGAGGGCCCCCCCTCCAGCCTTCATAGACAGCTGTACCCACTGATGCCTTCACTTCAGACATCTGGTCTACCTGAGAGAATATTCTGTTGTTTTAAGCCACCTAGCTTCTGCTAATGTTGTTACAGCAGTCTAGGAAACGGATACAAATATAAACAAAAGTAATTAAAAAACTAACAGTTTTTAACGGGCACAGTGACACCTGGGCGTCCCGCTGGCACCTCCCTCTCCGGCACCCCTACACCCGATCCGTGACTGAGTCCCTTCAGTGTCACTGCCTACATCTCTGGCTGGTCCATTTCTCCTCTCCGCAGTCACCCCCAGGGCCAACCCCCGGCACTGGCACCAACACTGCAGTGGCCTCTCCAAGCTCCCTGCCCCACGCTTTCCCCACACTGCAGCTGGGTGACCTTGGACTGTAAACCCAGCCGCCCCTTCCCCACTGCTGTCCCAACCCCCCTTACAAAGTTTTAACCATCTGATGCTTTTCACTTCTCACAGGATGAGAACCGAATCTCTTTCTGTGGCCTCGGCTGCCCTGGGTCTCTCCAGTCCCAGCTCACCCCGCTCTTCCCCTTGCCCCTTCCTCCCAAGATGCTCCAGCTTCTTTCAGCTCCTGGAATCCACCAGGCTCTAGCTGCTCCCAGGACCGGTGCCTAACGCCTTCCCTGTGCCTGGAGCCCTCACGCCACCTCTGCTGGCTTTACTCCATGTCCCTCCAGAGACGATTCATCTCGCATCCTCTGTGCTCACAGCTTCCTGCACCCTGTAAGACTCAGCACGATTTAGGATTATGCATGTGTTCGTATGCTTATTCCATAAATACCCATCTCCCTCTGCACCAGACGACACCTCTGTGGCAGGCGGTCCCGTGCAGGTTCTGTCCCCAGGGCCTCACGGGCCTGCATGGAGGAAAAAATCAAGAAGCATTATGGAGATACTGCGTCTTCTCATATTCAAATGCTCCTTCTCTGGCACTACTGCCCTTTTTAAGGGACAAATCCCACACAAGATGTACATTAAAGTAATCCTGAGCCTTTTTTTATTATCCCCTCTGCTCACTCTTCTTTCATCAAACTTGAAAGAATCTGTACGTGATTGACAAAAAAAAAATTAACATCACTTATAGACTTCAGCCTCAGGCTGGCAGGATTACTCAGTGATGAGAGCATTTATTGCAAGAAATGTTTTCTCATTAGAAGAGGGAAAAAGATCTTATCTTGTCTCTGAAGCTCTTTGTCAACACGAAGCATCACAAAGCAGCAGCTCTTGACAGACACCTGGTCTACCTCCACAGGGCTCTGATCGAAAGATAATTACTTGTTCATTAGACCTAGTCAACTGGAGAAAAAGAGAGAGCTGCGTTAGCTCAGGCACGAGCACAGAGTTTCTAGAAATAATGATGTCCAATTGAATGTCCTGTCCTCTCTCTGGCAGAACCCACGCTCCATCTCTAAACCTGGGCCGGCTTTGCCTCCCGCACCCCCAACACAGCGTCCTCTCCGAGCAGTTCCTGAAGTGCTTTCCTATTCACAAGAGCGGGCCCCAAGACGTCCACCTTTTGCCCGCTAAGGACCAGCTACACTTATCTGCAGGTGGTGCACCCGGCAGCAGACATTGCGCATGCGCGCTGGCTGCAGCCGTGACTTTGAGGCCGCTGGGGGCGCTGCACCCGGAGCCGCCCGGCGTCTCCTCCACGCTGGGGCTCAGGCCCAGGGGGAAAGGACAGCTGCCACGGGCGTGCCCCGTGCAGCCCTCCTCGGGCCTCTAAGGCAGCTCGGAGATGGCAGCGCTAACCCCTGCAAGACCCCTGGGCGATCAGGACACCCACGGCCATGCCGAGGGCAAGGCGAAGCCCTGCACGCAGAAGGGAGCATGGCCTTGCCGAGCGCCCCGGGCACCCCCACCCCGGGCCTTCCCCACCCAGAATCCCGGTCCCGAGCAGAGAGGGCCTCCTGGGAACGGGTGTGCCGGGAGTCGATGGGGCGCACCACGGATTCGCGTCTCCTGGTGTGTTATAAAATACAGATTCGAACACACGGGGTAACACGCACAGCTACGAACCACCCCCCTAACACGCCCGCCATCCCGAGCGACCTCCTGCCTTGATGGCGACCTGTCCCAGAGCGGCTTTGTGTTTCATCCGTTGGTTGGCTTCCTTCTGTCCTCAGCTCTCTGCTCCTGCCCAGCCGGAGGGCTTGCTCGCAAACCCAGATGGCGAGCAGGAAGGCAGGGGAAGAGCTCTGGCGAGACGGCATCTGTCAGATTCTGTCTGTCTGAGGCCTGCCCGCCCCGGTGGCTTCTGAGCTTCGCGGTGAATAGATGTTCGCTGTGTTTTCCCGCCCCCAAGGAGTGGAGCGTCTTCAGCCGAGCTGTGTGGACTGTGGATGGGAAGGGAAGAGGCTGGAATATGAAATCTTGTTGAAGGGGGCAGGGCTGGGTGGGGTGGGGTGAGGGGTGCAGGGGGAACATGGCTAATTTATACACTTTCTTCAAGCCTGCCCAGATATGGCAGCCCCGCCCCCGACTACCTCATATAGAACAAAGCCCTGTTCGCTTCCAGCCACCATTCTTTCCCCCTGAACCCTCTTATGT
>PVKZ01008216.1:0-17226 GCA_004027375.1 Macroglossus sobrinus | reverse complement strand
CCAGGGTGAAGCAGCTGCAGAGGTCCCGGCTCAGCTGCCCCATCACCGCGCTGGGCAGGACCATGGCCACGTTCCCCGTGGCTCCCCGCTACGCCAAGATGCTGGCGCTGAGCAGACAGCACGGTTGCCTGCCGTACGCCATCACCATTGTGGCCGCCATGACAGTCCGGGAGCTGTTCGTGGAGCTGGACAGGTGGGGTGCGGACTGGGCGCTCGGGGCTCCTTCTCAGGCTGACGGGCCGCCTGGGCTGGGAGGTGGCCCAGAGCCCGGCCCCGGGGCGGGTAACCCGTTCAGGGGACGGCCTCGTGCAAGACCCTTGTCCTGCAGGGCCCGGCAGCGCTCGGGTCTCCACAGAGTGTGTTAATGAAATTCCTCGAGCGCCGCCAACCCCCGGGTCCTGTAGTTAGTGTAACGGCTAGGAGCCCCAACTCCGGGCCAGACCTTCGGGGCTCAGCTGTCCCTCTGCCACTTCCCAGCTGTGCGGCCTCGGGAGGGCGACCCCCCTCTCTGTGCCTCCTCGTCCCCATGGGGATGCGTGAGCCGGCAGTCCCTGCCCCCGTGGCCCCTGGCCGGGCGCGGTCTGAGAGGCACGTGTGTTCACAGACCGGCCGCCAGCGACGACGAGCTCAGCGTGCTGAGGGGCAGGCGGGCCCGTGTGGCCCACGTGAAGAGGACCTGGGCGGGACAGGGCGCTTGGCTGAAGCTCGGGGACATCATGGTGCTGCTGGGTGCGTGCCCCGGTGAGGAGGGGGCGTGGGGGGGCGGTGGGGCCGGGCCGGGACAGCGAGTGAGTGTGCCCGGCGCCCACAGGTGCCGTGGGGGCCTGCGAGTACTCGGGCTGCTCACCCCAGTTCTGCGAGACCAACGGGCTGCGGTTCAAGGCCATGCTGGAGATCCGACGCCTGCGCGGCCAGCTGACCACCGCAGGTACGGGCCCCGCGCCAGCCTCCTCCCAGGCGCCGCCACGGGCTCCCGGCCCCCGCCACGGGCAGCCCCGCGGGCCGCGCGGCCCTCTCAGTACTCCAGGCTGTTCTGAGCGGCGTCATCGTGTCCTTGCTTCCCGGTTACCCAAGGGTCCCACCTTTGCAAATTCGCCTGCTCGCCAAAATTTGTCCGTCACCCCGCAGTCCGTTCTCGGCGTCCCTGTGCTCCTCTCTGGCGCGCCAGTGAGCACAGCGGTGACACGTGCACTCCCCCGTAGGGCGCGCTCAGTCATACCCTCTTCTGGGTGACGTCCCTCTCGTCACCCTCTGTCCCTGGCTCGGGCCTAGACCAGCTGCCCCGGGCACCCCCAGCTTCATCCTTGGGTTCCCCCCGCCCCCCAGTAGGACTGGCCCTGGCTTCTCCACGTCTGCTGGGGCCCACGTGTCTCTGAGCTGCTATCCTGCCACCCTTGGTGGCTTTTATCCTCGAGGCCACTGTGGGCTCGGGAAGCAGATGGAGCTTTAATCTCATCTGCTCTCCAGGCTGGAGGAGGGGGTGGCTCCATGCTCACAGCCTGGACGGGACCAAGTCCAGGGCTACCCTGGGGGTCTAGGGACCTAGGGACAGTCACCTCCTATGTCACTCTGCTGGCCACAGAGGAATACTGGGGACACGGCTGTAGGGTGGGCAGCTGGTTTTGTGCGGCTAAGGGCTTTGTGTCCTCAGAAGCCTCGGTGGGGGGCGGCCAGGGTAAGCAGGTACAGAGGCCGGAGCTCCACGCCGGGCGTGGGGCTTCCCAGACGGTCCGGGCAGCGCCAGCCCCAGGCCCGCCAGCTTGCCACCGTCCGCACACCTGGCTCTCCCCGCAGTCAACTCAGTGTGTCCTGAGGCTGGGCTCTTCGTGGACCCCAAGATGCAACCGCCTTCCGAGAGCCAGGTGACCTACCTGCGGCAGATTGTGACGGCTGGCCTGGGCGACCACCTGGCCCGCAGGGTGCAGAGCGAGGACCTGCTGGACGACAAGTGGAGGAACGCCTACAAGGTCTGTCCCGAGGCCTGCCAGCCTGGCCGCTCAGGAGTCCCGGCTCGGGGCATTGTCGCGAGCCACACCCCGTCTGCCCCGTCACCCGGCCTGCCGCACCTGCGCTCTGCCTGCAGGTGGGCACCGGCACGCTGCCTCACGGGAGGGGACTCTCGGCATGTGGCCCCTTTGGCCTGGCCTCTCTCGGTCAGCAGGGTGTCCGTGGTCCGTCACACCGCAGTGTGTCCGTGCGCGTGTCAGCACGTGTTATCTGCACGCGTGTTAGCACAAGCTCAGGGCTGCGTGTCAGCACGTGTTCACAGCTGCGTGCCATGCCGTGGCGCAGATGCGCCCTGCGGCCCTTGGCGGAATGCCCATGCGCGTGCCCGTCCGCGTGCGTATGGGCCGAGCGCACCCGGTGCTCGTGCTCGTGTCTCGTGCGCTCACGCCCGCCCCCGTCTCTCTCTGCAGACCCCTCTCCTGGACGACCCCGTCTTCATCCACCCGAGCTCCGTCCTATTCAGGGAGCTGCCTGACTTCGTGGTGTACCAGGAGATCATAGAGACCTCCAAGATGTACATGAAAGGTCGCGACGCCGGTGGCCGGCCCCTTGCCCGGCCCACTGTGGCCCTCGGTGGGGAGGACACCCGGCCCACTGTAACCCCAGCCCCTCTCCCCCGGCCCGCAGGCGTCTCGGCTGTGGAGGTCGAGTGGATCCCAGCGCTGCTGCCTTCCTACTGCCAGTTCGACAAGCCCCTGGAGGAGCCGCCCCCCTCCTACTGCCCCGAGAAGGGGCGCGTGTTGTGTCACCGGGCCAGCGTGTTCTGTGAGTGGGGGCGACTTCTGGTGGCCTTGGGCTCCGGGGGACGTGTGGTCCCCCTGCTGCACCAGGCAGTGTTTGTGTGTGTCCCAGGTGGTGTCACACCAGGCTGGCTGTCCCTTTGGTGGACAGGGCCCAGGGCTCGGGATGGGGCAGGGAGGCAGTGGGGGTCCTTCCAGGTCCCTCACCGGCCCCTGCCCTCCAGATCGCGTCGGCTGGCCGCTGCCCGCGGTCCAGGTGGATTTCCCGGGGGGCCTTGACTGCTACAAGCACTTCGCCCGGTTTCTGCTGGAAGGGCAGGTGGGGAGCCGGTGACCCCCTGAAGCCCCTCCTTGGTGCCGGGGGTGGGGGGTGAGCCCGGGACCCCTCTCCCCGTCCTGTACTCTCTTCTCAGGTCTTCCCCACGCTGGCCAAACACCGGGGCTGTTTGCTGTCCAGCCCCGGCACAATGCTGAAGACGTGGGCCAGGTACAGCCTCTCCCGGGAGCACCAGGGTGGCCGGTGGTGGTGACGGGAGCTGGTGTTAGTGTCCTGGCCACCGTTAACCAATGACCACCGACCGGGGCCCGTAAAGCACCGGAAGTGTCTCCTCTCACAGCCCTGGAGAAGGGAAAGGGCCAGTACACCCCCCGGGCAGGGCTGCCCTGGTGTTGGTGCCGCCCCGTCCCTCGGCTCCCGGACAGGCCGGGGGCGGCCAGCCTGTGGGCAGTGTGATGCCCCATAGCCCGCTCCCCCCCCCCGCAGGCTGCAGCCCAGGACAGAGATTCTGCTGAAGGCCCTTGTCGCAGAGAAAGCCGACTGCCGGGACGCCTTGCTGGCTGCGTGGAGAAAGAACCCCAAATGTGAGTGTGACCCGGGCAGGCGCCCCGTGGCCGAGAGCTGGGGAGTGGACAGGCTGGGGCCTACCAAGGCCAACCAGGGCTGGCGGGAGGGGCTGGCCTGCAGCGGTGGCCGGGCACAGAGCCAGTCTGACACCGCCTTCCCGCCTCCTGCAGACCTGCTGGCTGAGTACTGCGCGTGGCTGCCACAGGCCATGCACGCCGACGTCGAGAAAGCCTGGCCCCCCACCTCTGACCTCTGACCTCTCACCTCATGCCTGGCTGCCAGGCTGAGGACTGCATGGCTCCCACAGGCCATGCACGCCGACGTCGAGAAAGCCTGGCCCCCCCCACCTCTGACCTCTGACCTCTGACCTCAGGCCTGGCTGCCAGGCTGAGGACTGGTCTGGGGACCGAAGGGGCTGGCAGTGGCCAGTTTCTGACATGGTCACCCTGGACTGCTCCCAGGGGGCGGGTTGAGCCCCTGGAAACCCTGGTTCATCGTGGCCGGACTGTGGACACAGCTTGCTTGCCGCCCTGGGCAGTCTGTCCCAGCGGTGACTTTTTATGACTATTTATTACAAGGTGGATAATGATGTATCTCACCTGCTTTTCAATGTGCTCTGTGGACTACATTAGTCCCTAGTCGGCCAGTGGGGCAGGGAGCAGGAGGGGGGCAGCTGTAGGCCCACCCCCGGGCCCCTCCCCCGCCGGAGCAGTGCACCTTCCCCCTGCGGTGGGACACGAGGAGGGGCTGTCCTCCCGACGGGCACCCCCTGCCAGCCGCATTGCTGTAATAAATCTCGGCAAGAGTCCAGAATGTCGTCCTAGTGGGTCTCTGAATGTGGGGCGGTCTTGGGGAGTTCTCCCCTGTACACGCACACGCAACCACGTGCACACACACGCATGTGTGTGGAACCAGTGGGTGGGCACTCAGCAGCGTGGCGGTGGTGGTGGTGGTCTGCCCTGTGAGCTTGCGGGTCGGGCTGGCTGATTTCCTCTCGGGCATAATCCCTAAATCAGTTTGTGCTACTTCCATATGTAAATGCAGAAGCTCCGTGATACAGATATGTAAGTAAGTAAAGCAAAACAACAGACACCTTTAATGTTCCAGAATTCTTCACTTTCTGCACAGCCATGAACCCATGTGCCCCCACCTAGGAGGTCTCTCGCTCACTCTCGCTCCCCCTATCTCCCCCCACACACATTCAACCATCTGCAAGTTCTGTCCCTTGTCCGGAGCACACCCCTCATGCTGCCCATCTGTTTAAACCCCAAATCTGTTCTTACTTGCCTGCAGTAAGGACTTGGAGGGTTCAAACCCCTGCTCCCCTCATTCTGTAAGTACCATGCACAGGAATCTGTCAACACAGAGCACTCCAGGCCCTCCACCTCAGGGCCTTTGCACCTGCCCTTTGCGCTGTGTGCGCAGACGGGCCCCTCGCCCTCCTGCTTCAGTCTGTCCCATCACTCTTACTGTGTTCATAAAACTTGCCGCCCCTTGCACACTGCTAACCCCAATTGCAATATCAAATCTGGGAGGGCCGAGAAAAGTTACCTGTCTTACGCAGGGGTGCAGAGTACTTGTCACTGCCCGGGTACACAGTAGGTGCTCAGCGTGTGCACATTTCCTGGTATTATGTGCTCAAGAGTCAAATGAATGGATGGTGAGTTGCAAAGCCCTCCTTAGAAGCCGGCTGTTTTCCTAGGGGGTTGAGGGTGTGAATAACTAGGAGTGCTTGTTGGAGAAGGGGGATTCCGGGGTCCCTGACCCACGTCTGGACGCCACTCTGCATGGGTGGAGCCGGGCATCGGGGATTGGGCTCAGGACATTAGGGATGCTCTCACTGAGCGAGCTCCCTCTTCGAGCGTCTGATAGCGGTCCCCTTCCCTGCTTGGCTTTCCCGCCGTGTAGCATATTTAGAAAGAAAAGCGTAGGGAAAAAAAAATGGAGAAAAAAAAAACATGGAGATGCCGGGGATTGAACCCGGGGCCTCATACATGCAAAGCATGCGCTCTACCACTGAGCTACATCCCCTTTCCGGCTCGGCCTCGGCGTCCAGGAAGTCACTGCTTTCCTCGGCTCGCACAGGTGTCCTCTGGGCGACCGGCGCCTTCATCGGTTCCAGCGGGTCCTTCCGCGTCGCGGAGAAGCTCACGTGCCGGGGGCGCCCGGCGCCGGCGACCGTGAACGCCGCGCTCGGAGCAGGGACGTCCGCAGGCAAAGAATGCGCTTTCTATATGGAGCCATCCGGAGGGGTCCGCGCAGGGCTCGTCCTCGTTAGTATAGTGGTGAGTATCCCCGCCTGTCACGCGGGAGACCGGGGTTCGATTCCCCGACGGGGAGGCTGTTGACTTTTTAAGTGCGAATTGGGCGCTTCCAAACGGCGTCCGTGTCCCCGCGGAGCCCCGAGCTGTCCCCGTGTGACCGTATTCACAGTGCCCACCCGCGGACGGCCACGCAACCCCGATCGCGCGTCGCGCAGCAGGTGGGGTGCACTCACGTGACCCCCGCACTGGCCCCCGCCCCGGTGGGTGCCGTTTTATCACATCAGACCGATGGCGTGAAGGGTGGCCGTGCGAGTCGCCCGAGGCCACTCCGCGGTTACCTCCGGGACTGGATGGGCGCGACTCCTTGACCTTGCGTCCTGCCCCTCTCTGAACTGTTTGAATGAATTTCGTGTTTCTTTCTCCCTCCCTCCTTTCCTTTTCCCATTCCTTCCTTTCCTTCCTTCCTTTCTTCTGCATTTGGTGTTCAGGGTCCCCTCCTCACTTCCCGTGCGTTCCCCAGGCCGCCTGGCCGTGCCCAGTATCTGAGACCCCCCACGGGGAACTCAGCTGTCAACCAGGGAGGACTGACTTGTCGCAGGACAGGGGGCCGGGGCTGGACAGCGCACCCAGACGAGCTCCGTCACAGGCCATCAGAACCCCCGCCTACTCTTTTAAGGCCCATCCGTCTTTCCTAAAAACCGTGAACTCCTCCTTTTTAAAAATACTTGGAACGTGTTTTGCAATGACAGCTGACATTCAATATTCTATTGGTGTCAGGTGGACAGCGAAAGCGGTGAGACCTCGATGTGACTTATGCCGTGAGTCTAGCACCTGTACCCGACACCCCTGTGACTCCTTATAACTGGCATTTAGTGCTTTTTCTTAGTCCCTTCTCCCCTTTTCACCCTTCCCCCAATCCCTCTCCCATCTGGCAACCATCAAAATGCTCTCCTTGGATCTATGATATTAACTCTTCGTCGTGTGGCCTACGTCCCCCTTCCTCTTCCCCTATTTATAAGGTATATATAAACGCTCATGTCACCTCCGGCTCCAATGGCTTTCCATTTCCGCTCGGAAGAAAATCCAAACCCTTCACCTTCAAGGCCGGCGAGATCTGGCCTCTGCCCACCCTGCCCTCCGACCCTGCGCCCCCCACACTCCCCACTCTCCGTCTTTCTCCCTCCCACGCTGAGTCTCTTTCTGTTCCTCCAACTAGCCGACCTCGTTCTCAGCCGCAGGGCCTTTGCATCAGCTGTCCTGTCTGTCGCAGAGTCCCTTCCTCGTCTCACCATGGCCAGCCCCGCTTCCCTTACTGACCCCATTTCCGTACTCCGTCCCATCACCACGATTTATTTTGCTTCTTAGCATGACTACTACACGAAAGCATCTTGCTACGCTTCTTGCTACGAGGCATCTTGCCTCGCGGATAAGCGAGGGGGCCATCAGGTGCTTGGCAAACACTTATTAAATGACTTCACGTCCGGGGGGACCTCCCTCCCGGTTCGCTCGCCCCCGGACAGCGTTCCCCACCCACCACTTCTCAAAGGCAAGGGAGGCAGGGAGCGCCGCACCTGGATGCCGACCTGTTTGTTGATTTCTTCATGCTTGGATGCTGAGCAGGTGCCCCAGGTGTGGTGGCCATGCTTCCAGGCCGGATGTGAGTCACTCCCCGTCCGATGAAAGCCACATTCAGGCCAGTGCGTCCTCCCACAGGCCTTGATGTGGTCAGCATCCTTGCTGCACCCACGGGCGACCTTGTTTCTTTTCGCAGAGAAGGGAGCTTGGGAAAGGGAAGATCTGAGCCAGGTAGGATTCATCTATTCATTCATTCGTTCATTCATTCATTGAACAAATATTGATTAACGGAGGCAGCGGCCTGGAAGGACGAGAAGGGGCAGTGCAGGCAGGTGCGGGGCGAGCCTGGCAGGTGTGGGTTACGGCTGCGGCTGGTCCCCCAGCATCATGTCCTGGGACGCACGGCCCAGCGATGGTTGCACAACTAGGATGACTAAGGGTTACACGGGGCTCGCAGCGGCCGAAATAGCTCAGTTGGGAGAGCGTTAGACTGAAGATCTAAAGGTCCCTGGTTCGATCCCGGGTTTCGGCAGCTCTCCCTTTTTATCCCCCCAATGGGGAGGGAGAAATAAGAGGCCAGTGAATGAATGAAACTGACGCTTCCCCAATTAATAAAAAGATTTTACCTTCTTTGTTTCAAACAGCCCGAGCAGTATCCAGGGGCAGCCAGAGGGAGTGGGGCTCCCTGGAAGCGCCCCATCTGGGGAAATGCAACAAGTGCACGTGTTTCCTTGACTCCATTTCTTTTGTCTCGTAAACGTTTATTATTAATCTGTTACACGTTGGTTGATGTCTTTTCGCTAAAATCAAGCACCGAGCAGGAAACGGATGTTTTAAGATGGAATTAAGATGAGTGCGGCTTTTTGATCTTTGGTTTTGCCCTTCGAGGCGTGTGAATCACTCAACCTGCTGTTAAAGGAGACAAAAGGGAAAGAATGGAGGCCAGAGCTGGAGAGGCCAGGGATCGAACCCGGGACCTCGTGCACGCAAAGCACGCGCTCTCCCACTGAGCTACATCCCCCCTCCCGGGCGCGCGACCTGGGAGGTCGCACTTTTCCCCCGTTTGCCTTTGTGTATTTCTTGCTGGGGGTCAGCACTTCCGCCGATTCAAACGGGGTTCTCCGCAACCCCCCGGCGAACCCACCGACCCGGTACGACGCTGGCGGAGACCCAAGCTGGGAGCGGACGGGCGCGGTAGCCGGACCGCATTTCTATATGGACCTATCTGGAGGGGTCCGCTCAGCGCTCGTCCTCGTTAGTATAGTGGTGAGTATCCCCGCCTGTCACGCGGGAGACCGGGGTTCGATTCCCCGACGGGGAGGCTGCTGGTCCTTTTTTATTATTCCTCTGCATTTTTTTTTTTCATTTCTCTTTTAAATAAATTCAATTCTTCCACTTTTATGGAAATTCCTTACTCTTGTTGGAAAGATAAACTTGACAGTCGCATGATGCCCGGTCTGGCGGTTGTCTATCAATTTCTTACTCCCAGTAATGCTCTGGCTCCCTAGGGTCACGTGGTTGGTTACCAGAAAGAACAAAACGTTATTTTCCATTTCCTGAATGCACAGGGCGCCTCTGTAAAGTGTTGGGTTTGTACAATGGTGTCCCATAGCAAGACTGTCAACTTCTAAGTCCAGGGAGTGCTCATTCTGCTGCAAATGGTCCATCTTTCCATGCCCTGCTCTGACCCAGAGGTTGACCCTCAGAAAATTTTATGGATTGGTTTTCTGGTCTTGGTTGCAGACTCGACTGCGTGGATATAGATAGCTATCTATATCCAGGATGATATTCCCAGGATGATATTCTTTCATTCATTTATTTGTTCATTTATTTTTTTTTCACATTCATTTGGCAAATAGTGACTGAGTGCTTATCAAGGGCCATGCATCCTTCTAGGCACTAGGGACATGGCAGGAAACAAGATGGGTAGACCCTACGCTCCTGACCTTGCGACCTGGTGAGGGACACAGACAAACGGTATAAAACAGGCTTCGAGAGTGTCACTGCCATGAAGGAAAACGAATCAGGGGAGTATGATAGGGATTACGTGGGCTTCTTAGGCCTCTTTAGAGGGGTGACAAGAAGGCCTTCCTGAGGACCTGGACTTTGAGGAGCCAATCACGAGAAAATCTGGGGACAGCATTCTAGGCGGGGGACTGGCACGTGCCCAGGCCCGGCTGTGAGAAGGAAGCTGGCATGCCTGAGGAACAGCACACAGGCAGGTGTGGTTGGCGTGTCCCAAAGGGAGGAGGAGAGGAGTGAGGGATGGCATTAGCAAGGTCCACGGGACAGGTCACACAGGGCCTTAACGGCCAGAGGAAGGAGTTTGGGTTTTATTCTGAGAGCTTTATGCAGAGAGGAAATAATCATCGAGTTAGTTTTGAGCACAGCAATCTGACGAGAGAGCTCACGGGGGCATCTGCTGATCTGAATACAAGCCCTTAGCTCCTCCAGATCCAAAATACGGCCGTCTGTGGCGCCATCATCCTTCTGTTCTGGCCAACATCTCTCTCTTGGCTGCCCCCCTGAGCTAAAGTAACAAGGACAGCAGGCGGCTTGCAGAGGAGCCCCATCTGGCACTCCACCCCATGCCCTCCTGTGTGTCCCGTTTCACCAAAACAGCATCAGAAAAGCATCAGTTCGCACCTGGGGTGGACATGAGCAGCGGCGGGCCCGCCCTGGAGTTCATATAATGACAGCACTCATAATAACAACAACTCGCGTCTCAGAGCTCATTCAGACCTCGTACCAGGCATTGCTCTAAACCTCGGTGTCACTTGTTCAGTCATCACAAACACCTTGTGAAGTAGGTACCAGTCAAACAGGTACCTGCTTCAGTTTACAGGGAGGCCCTGAGCGGTAACTAAGGAAACCCCAGCTGTTGGGGTCAGTGTCCTGGGCACCTGTGATGTGTCAGGCAGCAGCAGGCTGTAGCCCAGGGCACCCACTGGAGACCAAAGGTGGCAGGACATACTGGGATGTGTTCTCCCCGACATAGTAAACCACTCTGCTTCCTGCCAGGACATCGCAAGCGCTGATGGGAGGAGGTGTAGCCTCAGTTTTCTGCCCTCTCCTTCCCCCTCACCTGTTCCTTCAGCACAGAGTGGCCCCTCGATGACCAGAAAGACACTGCACATGGTGACTTCTCTGCCCTGGTGTGCTTCGATGGGAAAGACGGGCTCGCGGACAGATAAAGAGTGGCTCTTTGCAGTGGGCTATGGCAAAGGGACACTTTCCTGTATGATTCTGGGAGATGGATGTGCTTCTTTTTAGTTTGCTTATTTTTATGTTGGGGAGAGCTCTTTGGGGTGGAAAAGTCTTCGAGCAGATGTGCAAACCTCAGAGTCACTGCAGGGGTAGGAGACGAGACCCCCGGGGTTTCTGGGTGGAGGTGCAGTGGAGGCAACGCCCTTTTCCACTAGAAAGACGTCCTTACATTTTTCTTTCTTTCTTTTCTGTTTGTAAAGGGCAACAGTCAAGAATAGGTCTGTTCCCAACAGAACGGTGGTCCCCAGGGGGGAAGGAGGAGGGAGAAGATGAAGAGAGTAAGGGGGTCAGATGCATAGTGATGGAAGGAGGCTGGACTTCAGGGCCATGAGCAGATTTCGTGTTAGTTGTAAACCTGAAATTTATAACGTTATTAACCATTGTGACCCCCAATGAATTAAAACAAGAAAAAGGAAAAAGATTGATTCCTCGGCCCTTCCGCACACGAGAAAATTGGTCCGTTTCCCTTTGCTCCAGTGTCAGCTAGAATTTCATCTGTTAGTCTATAAAGAAGAGGCCTACTCGAAATAAAAAAAATGATCTGTTTTGGTTTGATTTTCCTAAATCCTAACATTCATTTAAATGTACAAAATTTATTTAGAGGAGGAACATTTAAAAAAAAAAGGATTATAGCAGAGAATCGCAAAAAAGAGAGTTTTTAGAGGCCGGGGATGTAGCTCAGTGGTAGAGCGCATGCTTTGCATGTATGAGGCCCCGGGTTCGATCCCCGGCATCTCCACAGTTTTTCTTTACTTTTTTTCTCTGGGTTCCTTCTTCTATCCACTCTATTCACCATTTAAAATACCATGGATGTGACGATCCCAAGTGTAGCTCCATTTCACGATATGAGTGAGCTGTCCTCCCTGAAATCCTGAACACCCCACATGTACTTTTGCTCTAAGAGACAATGTGGAGCAGTGAGCACACTGGAAGGGCGACACCTGATGTGACGATTGAAACCACAGCAAAAGAGAGCAGAGGATCATTTGGGAGTCACTGGACCTTTCCTGGCCCGGGGGGCTAGTGACTCCTGATGACTCACACCTGGCCACAGGGAGACGAGTGTGTAAGCCAAAGGTCTGGGCAGCTTGGCTGGCCTTGCCTTTGGTGCTGCCAGGAACCATTTTCAGAAGAAGCCACCTAAAAGGAAACCAACATTCCCAGCCAGTGGGGTTTTTGCTCCCTGCTTCATCAGCAACTGGTCAGGAATGAATGAATGAACGAACAAACGAACAAATGAATGAATGAATGAATGGCTCTGGTACACAGACTGTTTATACTTATATTTATATGCTGTATTTTATCACTAAAAATAAAAGCTATATTCTATTGAAAGAAGGGATCTCTTTGCATCCTATGGGTTCAATTCTTTGCAATAATAATGAATTCCTCATCCGTCAAATCCTGTTTTATTTGTCTCCTGTTTCAAATCATAAAAACACCTCATCTTAGGTCTGGAGGGAGCGGACGCTACAAAGCCTTCCTTTTCCTTTTCCAGATGAAACTGAAATTCGTGAAATGATTCACCAGTTGGGTGGTGGAGTGTGGTGACAACTCCTGTTTGTAATGCGCTTCCATGAAGGTTACTTCTCCCTAAAGGTCAAGTTTTTAAGAAAAAAATACGTTGGGAAAAAAAATACGTTGAAGTTATTTCTAAAATTATCAGGCTTAACATGAAACTAATTATATGATGCTTGGTTTACTTTGATCTCATAATTAAATATTTATAATAGCACAATGACAAGGACAATAAAATACTATAAGGACAAAGAGGAGGCTTGTGGTAGGAAATGGAGCTTCTTAAAAAAGTTGTCATGAATCTTTGGGGAAAAATATTTTTTCAAAGATGGCATTTTATTTTACATTTGAAAAAACAAAGCTCATTGTATGAGGCACCTAGAAGTCCTATTTACAGAGCCCGAGAGAATGGTGGCTGTCACAGGCTGGGAGGATGGGGCAATGGAGAGCTGTTTAACAAGGACAGAGTTTCAGTTTCGCAAGATGTAAACAATCCCGGAGGGGGATGGTGGTGACAGTTGCATAATGGTGTGAACGTGGAAGGGTAGCAGCGTGTCATCCTGAAATATGCCACCTCCATGTTATTTTGAGCTGTGAGCACTTGAAAAACAGCAAATGCAAGGAGGACTTTCACTGCATCCCTTTATCTGCCTAAGGACAGCTCTCCAAAGGGATCTCATGGTCACAGACCCCCACCCTGGGAGTTTCACCAACCAGGGGAAGACTGACTTTTGTCGCAGGAGAGAGACTAGGAGTGGGCACCAAACTTTGTCACAAACTATCATATCTCCCATCTATTCTTTTTTCCCATTTGTCTTTCCTAAAGTTCATTTCCTTGTTCCTAAGAGGCCTGTAGTCCCCTCCCCTTCCCCATGGTATTTAAGTCTAAATTTAAAGCCACATCTTGTTACTCATTTACCTCTGGCATCTCCCATGTCCACCTGAGGTAAGACACGTGAACAACCCCCTGAGTTTTCTCCTCTTTCATTTCATTTTTACTCTGTCTTTCCTTACAGGGGTCTCAGCTAAGAACTCAGAAGGGTAAAGGGAACATTATTTTTCCTCCACTGCCATACACTTCACACTACTGACTTGTCCACTTATAAATTGTTAAGATGGTAAATTATAGGTTATAACTTGCCACAATTAAAAAAAAATAGCCCTAATAAGTTAGGGGATGAAATTGGTTATTTTTAAGCTGGAAAAGTTTGTGTTCTGCCCCACGATGTAAACAGGAAAAAGAACACAGTCCCTTGGACGGTCGTTCCACTCCCCACTCCCCGCCCCATAAGCTGCAGATACACTTGACTACCTTTCATGGTTATATAACCGATGACAAAGCAAGGCAAGCCTTTCCCATCCAGTTCTCTGATTTCACCCTTTCTCTTGGGGGGAAGTGTTTGCCAGTCAGGTCATTGTGTTCTCAGACATTCTCATGATGCTGAGTTAAGTCCCATACAAGGTGGTGACCTTCAGGGGAACTGAATCCTTTGGGAGTGAGAAAGAAAAGGAGACAAGCAGGAAGAAGCCCAATCCCTGCCCCCCAACACACACCCCCACCCCCGCAGCAGCCCGACACCCAGGCCTTTTGTGAGCTCAGCCCATCACGTGCTCGGCTCTGCCCGCCAATCGGGCCTTGTTGCTGGGCCTCTGTCACTCTTCTATTGGTGCCAGCTCTGAAGCAGTTTCTTCTGAGGCGCCTGCAAAGGACGGATCTGTGGAAGGAACTGAAAATGGATCCAATGACTCATCCTGCTTCTCGCACATTCTAGCACATTGCATTTTTAGGTCAGGGGGATTTTAGGATTAAGAGCGTGACCTGATACCCAGTTCCCGAGACCTAGTGGGACATTGAGACGTTGGGAGCCCTTCTCAGCAAACAGAAAAGCAGCTGTGGCAACAATGACAACAAAAACCCTCTGCGGACCAGCGATTCTCCAGCTCCATTACTGATGTTAGGGGCAAGTTCATTTTGTGTTTTGGGGGGACAGTCCATTGTAGGGGGTTAGCAGCACCCCTAGCCTCAACCACTAGGTGCTAGTAGCACCCCTCCCCCCACACACACACACAGCTGTGACAACCAAACTATCTCACTTTGCAAGCGGTCCACTGAGGGGCCCCAAATCACTCCTGGTTGAGAACCACTAACTTAAAGAGAAACACCAGCCACTCTCTTTGGCGGGTGGGGTGCGTTCTCCTCTCGCCCTCTGTGCCCTTGAACAAATGTTTACTTGTATTCACCGCAAGAACACACACTGTTGGACTTAGAGAATGCAGGGGCATTTCAGAAAGCTTTTTCTGCCAGTAACACCACCTGTGTTCTCCTCAGCTTATGAGAATGTCCTTTCTCTTCCGGGATAACCCTGGGCCCTTTCCCCACTCTCTGACACCATCTCCTTCCTCCTCTTCTTCCTCCCCTGCCTCTAAAATCAGGGCTGTTTTCCTCGGTACCTTTGGACTCTGAAAAAAGCCATGTCATAAAGCTCGTGACTCAGCCTTTAAACACCATGAATCACAAGGCTCGCAGCAAAACAACAGCCAAAAGCAAACAGGGTGTGGTTAGAAACGAGGCCTGCTTACCTTTGAAAAAACTCCATCTTTGTTCCTCTAAAAATTTCTGAAATTCTGGGAGAAAGAACCTGACACAGAGCCTCAAAGTTTTGTCCCTTTACAAAACTTCTTTCTAAAAATTTAGAAGGAAAGAACCTTGACACAAATCTTTATTGGAAGTCACTGACTGCCATCTCGGGCTACCTTGAAAAACGACATTTTATTCATTTTAATTTCTAGTAACGACTTTCTTCTTTGAAAATGTTAGAGGTTAAAGTCTATTTTTGAACAATGCTCAGACCTTTTTCATAATTACACATATACATTGGTTACCAAAGAAAATATAGTTTTGTTTTCATTTCCCATATTAAGCTTAATGTTTGAATAATTTAAGGTTCACAGTTTAAACCAGGAACGGAGCCTTTTCCTAACGGCAAAAATTTTTGTGGTCATTTTTTTTGTAGCCTTTTAAAAAAAATTATTTTTTCTTGAAGGCCTTAAAAGGTACAAATTAAAATATGCTTTGTCTTCCATATTTTTAGAATTAAGGAATATTTCTTGAAGAATCTAGAAGAAACAGTGGCTGGGAAATGGAGGCTATGAGAGAGACATCTCATCAAAAACATTTAAAAACCTGTTTTCAATTTTCACCATGTTCACATATTTTTAACTTAAAAAACATACCGAAATGACTCACAGAGATCACAAAATAGATTGTTGTAAAAATAAAAATGTAAAAAGCCTGGCTGGCCATCCTCTCCTCTTTTACCCAAATGGAATGTTCCTGTAAAATTATATTTCATATTCGAGCTATTGAACACATCCTCTCCCCCTAAATATACTGGGGTGCGAGTCAATTAGGGTCTTTTAAGGGTCTCGGGCTTAATTAAACAGGTTCGATTTCCCGGCTCACAGCTGAAGCAGCTTCACAAAGCCAAGCCTGCGCCGATCAAACTGGAAAAGTAAAGAACAATCTAGAAAGTTCCAGAGGCGAGACTGAGGCCTCGGCCAGCGTCCAGGCCCCAGGCCGAGATTTGCCGAGTCATCCACCCTGTCCCAGTGCCCGCCCGCTGGGGGATGGGCGCGGGCGCCAGGAGTCGGGGGGCTGCGGCCCCGGGGAGCCACCCGCGGCAGACCGGGGCGTGGGCGAGAGTTTAAGTACACAAGAAACGGGAGCGTTATGTTCAATGGGACCCGAAATAAAGACCCCCCTCGGTTTTGTGAGGGGAAGGGGCGAGGCGCGCGGGAGGAGACGGGACCCCGACTCCGTACGGGGCACGGGGCCTGACCCCCGTGCGCCCAGGGCGAGTCGCGAGGCCGGCGGGGACGGTTGGGACCGGGGGTTGGGGGCGTCGGCGCGGGGTGCGGGAACGCGGGGGCGCGCGCTCCGCGCCGCGTTTTCGCGCCTCCCGCGGGGCCTCCCCTCCCCCCCTGAGGCGCGCGCGGGCCACGTCCGCGGACGCAGCGCGCAGCGGCCGCGCTGATCCCTCCGCCGGCCGCTCCGCCGCCGCCCCGGGGAGCGGCCCGCGCCCCCCGGCCCGGGCCCGGAGCCCCCGCCTTGGCAGGGGCGCGCCTTCGGCGAGGGGCGCCCGGCGCCGGGGCGCGGGGTTTCCTCCGCGCGCGGCGCAGGGGCGGGGAAAGTAGTCCCTTCTCGGCGTTTCCGCGGAGGGATACGCGGGCGCCGCTCGGCCGTCGCTATAAAAGGCGGCGCCGGGCGCGGCGCCGGCAGTTCCGTCCTGACCGGGCGTTCTTTTACCGTTGTCGGCGCGCCGCAGCGACCAGCACTTGGTGAGTCGTGGGTTGAGGGGCCTCACGGGGTTCTGTGGCCGGCCGGCCGCGGCGGGGGCGCAGGGCAGCCGAGGCTCTTCAGCCGCCGCGGTGAGGGGACCGGCGAGCCGGGCCGCCCTGAGGGCGAAGGCCGCAAAATGGCGGCCGGTTCCGGGCCGTGAGCGGGCGGAGCCGTCGCGACGCGGATTCTGAGGAGACACCGGGGCGCTGGGGACGGTTGGGCCTGAGCCCCGGGCGGCGGGACGGGGCAACGCACCGGGTGACGACTCTGACGGGGAGGCCGCGTTTGTCGCCTACGACGGGCGCCCAGGCTCGGTTTTTCCGGTGCCCTGAGGGGGCGCGAACAAGGCTCGTGTCAACCCGGGCGAGGTTTCGCCCACCCGGTGTGGGGGCGCCCGCGTGACGTCACCCCCCGTACCCGGCGGCTCACAATCCCGGGTGGGGCCGCCCGCCGGGGTGCGCGCCCGGCGCTGGGGCGCGGGCCTCGGGGATCGGGCCTGGGGCGGACCCTGTGGCGGCGGCGGGAGAGGGACGGGGCAGCCGGTGAAGGCGGAGGATAAGGAGGGCCCCGCGGTGCTTGGGTCTGGTTTCTGGGCCTTCTCGTAAGTGCCTGGAGCTTGGGTTTTGAGTTGGTGGTTTCATTTCCTGAGGTGACTTAGGCGGGCTTTTTTTT
>PVKZ01008215.1:0-17330 GCA_004027375.1 Macroglossus sobrinus | reverse complement strand
GCCATACGTAGTTGATCTCTTTGTATGCTGGTTAGTATGGTTTATGAGAATTGTAATGAGCCAAATAATTAGGCACTTTTTATTTTATATCCACATATTAGGAAAAGCTTCATAAATCTAATTTACCATGTAGTAGCCCTTGTCGGGAGCCCTTCTTATCAAGGCTCTTATACCTGAGATCTAGGCAACTTTGCCTTGGAACAGGGTCTGCCTCACCCTGTGCTATTTGATAGGATAGACAGCATAAAGTCAGTTGCCCTGACATGCCCTGACATGCCCTGGGCCCCTTGAGCCATTTGCTTAAACTAATCTGACCTTGCAGCCCCTTCCTCTCCCGGGACCCTTCTGCATTTTTGGGTCATTTAAGGAAATGGAATGTTCTGCAGTTCAATATCCAAGGCAACCGTGATTATGCAAATCCTCCCCTTTATATACTCTACCCCTACCTACAATAAACGAGGCTTGATCAGAACTTTGTCTTGCCTCCATTTCTTTGTGTCTCCTGTCCTACCTTCATCCTCCACAGGTTCCTCCTCACCCCGCGTTGTTTTGCCCTGCGGGTCGGGACAAGCCCTGTCACATTTCCCAGTAATTTTTTTTAATTTAAAACAAGTTGCATTTAGGATAGAAAAGCTTAGGCTAGTTGCATATAAAACTGCATTCTCATTTCACTGTGATTTTTTAAATTCTATTTAAACTGTTTCTGCCCTTTATAAAGCCATAACAACTTAGTTTTTTTATAATCTATTGTGCATTAAGCATATTTACTATTCTAGATCCAACTATATAGTTGAAAACCATATAATTAATATTTAAGAATTCATGAATTATTTCAGGGATAACTCTAATATGTGTTGTGATTTAACAACTAAATTATTTTCTTCCAATGGGAAGGTATGTTTCAGATGACACCCCTTAGCTCTAACTCAGCTTGTGGTTTAATGGATGAATTCTCAGTAAAACTCTAGGTAGAAAAGGATACCTAGATGTTCAATATCTAAGAGTTAAGTCTGTAGAGAGCAAAGTTGCATTAATCATGATACTACTAGTTGAAATAACACTCAAACTTTGAAAACTGAATGACCTATTTGTAAGTTTTCAAATAATATACGTTAAATAAACGAGTGATCAGAAATTTTATTTACATGAGAAATCAACATAGATTCCTCATTTCAACTGGCTCCATGAAGTTTTTAGTCAGCCAGAAACAAGAGACAACGATTTCATTTAAAGCCCACTCTCATTGCAACCGCCCAAGGTAATTTAAATCCTTGACTTCAAAATAGGAAGTCTTGTGAAGAATGTAATTGTCTTATCCACTTGTTTTCTTGCTATTTTTGTTAACTATGCTATTTTCCCTGCTTTAATCCTCTTCCTTGTCATTATGTGTTTTTATTTTCATTCAGGCTTACCCTTACATTCTGCTGCTTTTGAAATCACTACCCCAGGGTGCGTACCTTGGCTGTGATTTTCTCTCTTTCCTCACTCTGTTGCCTAATGGAGGCCCTTTTAATATTCTTTGTAGGAGCCAGCTTCCTTGTATGTTCATGATGCCAGGTTGTTTCTGGCTGTCCAAAATTATCACAATCACCATTTTCCTTTCCTGTTCTTTGGGCACAGCATGCTATTTCTGGGGACCACCAAACAAAGAGTATCTTCTTTCATCACTCATGCTGTTTGTGTGTGGTGGTGGGAGTGGTCATGGGGGTTAGGGGTGTTGGATCCCAATATAGTGCTTAAATATTCCTTTCCATCCATTCCATTGACCAGAAATCACAATCTAATGGCATCTGAAAAGAGCATTTATCCCTTTAATATCCAATGGTATCATGATTCAGATTGAGTTGTATATGTGTATGATATAAAGTATTTAAATATACACTCGAGATTATTATTGACCAGTCTAGTTATTTGAGCAGCTCTGTTATCCCTCTGTACAGTGAGTGAGAGAGTAAACCTCTTTCTATGTATGTAGGAGTTAACAGAGCACATGGCACAAATTTATTTGTATAAAAATAGGACCTGTGTATAAAAGCAAAGTACTAATTTGGTTCCTAAAAAGAAATCAGCATCGAGTCCCACAACTCAACACTTGAATTTCTTGAGCTCTTCTAGGTGCACCTAGTAATTCTGTCAACATTATCGACTTTTCTTTCCTTATGGCTCATGATTCTTCACACCCTTTAGCTATTTAGAGTAAATAAGTACCAGTGTCAGCTGTTTGAAATGCATTTCAGCTATTTGAATGGCAAACCAAGGTATTCTTTAAGAGAGTATTCTTTGCAGATATTTCATGTATTTAAAGACTTAAAAGAAGTAGGAAAAACAGGGCCTTTTTGAGATACACTGGAATGAACATTAGTATATAAGCAAAAATAGTTTGAAACAATTTACCTGCTGTGTCAGCTGTCATATAGATGGAAGGTATGAATAAAAAAGAAGGAGCTATTTTTTTTTTCAGTTAAATGAATAGTTTAAAAATTCATTGCACCAGATATCTATACTGTACATTAAAAAGTGACATAAAAAAAAACATTATCCAAGAAGAAGCTTATTTCTTAACTAAAAGAAAAAAAAGCTACAATTTTGAGAAGTAATATTGAAGATTTGTGTTCCCCAAAATACTCTGAATGATAGAATCATAAAGCTTAATTCACATACAAGTAAATGTCTTTCATTTATATATATATAAAATGTTAAAACTCTCAGAAGTAGTAAAATTTTCTGCCTTTGAAAGTATCTTTATATTGTGACAATTGTCCCCACAATTAGGTAAACTTGGAAAACCGGACCTCACAATAATAGAGGATTTTCTAGAAAGCAATTTTAAGCAAATGCCACATTTCAGAATACTTGTGAAAGAACAAAACTCTAGGGTGCAAAATATCAGCAGCTTTGTGCAGTGAGCCAAAGACCTCTTCTCTTGATAATGATCTTTTCAAAATAAATAAGAACAATATAAATTTGGGGGATAATGTGATGAACCTTTTTATTTCTTTAATTAACATTTCCTGAAGATGATCTATACTGGAAAAAGAAAGAGAAGAGTGAAAATGGTATATATAAGAACCTCAAATGTATGGACAGATAGATAAAAAAAGCCATTAGGCACTACTATTCCGCTTTCTCTGTGCACTGACTGAGTGCAAGGGATTTTAGGAAAAAATAATTTTACTGTGCTTCTAATCAGAATTCAAAGGAAGTTAGTGCTTCAATTAAAGACCAATTTTTAAAAATAGCATAACAAAAAAATTACAGTTGTAACTAGAGTAATAATTTTTATACACCTTCCCAACTACCAGCTCTGCAATTGGCCTAGACCTTGGAAGGAAGACATGTTATTATAATTTCCAGTCGAGTGCCCATAAATGACTTGGAAAACACGTCCTAAACTGCTAAATTATGGGCTTCTGAAGAGGAGCAACTGTGTGCTATTTTTATTTTATCCAAAGAGCCTAGCATACTAGTTGGCCCAAAGTAAAAGTACAACAAAAATTTAGATACAAAAGGAGTTTTGAGGCTGAAGATGATTTATCATAAAATTCTCCCAAAAGATTGCTTCTTTTATCACTACATCTCTAAAATCTTTCAGTTATGGCTCTAGCTGAAAGAGCAAATAGTTGCTGTATTTCTCTCTTTGTGAAATAAATAAATAAATAGATAGATAGATAGATAGATAGATAGATAGCAATCAAGCAAACAAAAAAGTTTACTTTAAAAAATTACATCCAAGTATTTTACTAGATTTCTTTTAATTACTATTATTTTGGAGAATATAATTGAAAAATTCTGTGCTTTAGTAACTTTTTAAAAACATTAACTCAAAATTTTTAAGGGAAAATCACATTTGATAAGGAATTTGGTATTATAATTGCAAACTGGGATTGGCACTACAGGACCTGGATGCATTGAGATTTTCTTCATTAATTTTACCCTGATCTTGCTGTCTCTTTCTCACAGGTTTATGAAATTTAATAATTTCTGCAAATTACTTCAGCTACAAAAATTGATTTTTTTAAAGGCATGATTTGATTTAATTCTCTGTAATTAGCCCTTAAGTGCTTTTTCAAAATTGTTCTACATAGATTTATATCTTGCTTTAAAGTAATGAGGATCAGTGGATTATTTCTCTGAGATGCAGATTTAAACCATTTGGTTTTTTTGTTAGCTATAAAGAATTCCATTTTCAGCTATAATTTTCCTTGTGAGATATATACATATCTTAAAAATTTAACATTGAGTTCATTCAGAAAATTCCTATACTTTCTGTTAAAAGACACTAAAAACTTTCTGTACAGGGGTATAAAAATATATGGTGTGTGTAGACAACAGGAATTATTAATAAACATATTTAAATATAGTTTGAAGTAAACTATATGTATTGACAATAAAAAGAGGAAACATAAAACTGCAGTATATTGTGCTTATGAATAAATAAAATTTCAGTGTAAAACTTTGTATTGATTGTAACAAAATTTTAAACAGACTATTCATTGGTCACGACAATCGCAAAAAGAATATCATAACAGCTTGTTAGAAGGTTTTTATTTTTTTACATTAAAACAAAAGTTTTCAAAACTTTGTTTAAATATAAGTCAAAATGGAAAAAGGTCTCTGCAGTTTCCTCTGGTTTATTTTTAATGGAACATTTGTTTAAAGTTTAAAACATTTGTTAAAATTAACATTTCATTAAATATAATTATGTGATGTTTATGATAATATGATCCAAATTTGGCTGGCTTTATTTATATTGTATATATATTAATTTAATCAAATGTCATTGAATTACTATCTCTGGTTACTATTGTTTCTCTGAGATGTCTCACATCTAGTGTCTCAAACTACTATTACTACTAGGAATGTGTCTACCACTGTAACTACTAATAAACATAGTCCTAGGCAACATTTACTTAATGGATTTCTATATTGCTGGTACTATATTAAATAATTTGCATACATTAAATTACTTAATAAATGTTGATTAAATGGATTTTGTTATGGCATGTGGTTTTCAATGCATATCACCTTGGATTTGATGCTATCAACTTAGCTGATCTGAGTTCTTAGGCATCCGGTTTAGGTCATTTAACACAAATGTAACATAGTTGCATTACAGTTGGCTTGACCAAATAGATTAGCCTTCTCTGAAAAAAGATCATGTTTCTCACTCAGGGATATATAAGCTCAAGTTAATGTGAGAAATTCCAAATAATCTGCTATTTTACTTTTGTCACTAAAAAGTATCTGAAATGTCAAGTTTGACAATTTGAACAAATGAGAGAATGTAGGCCTTGAAAGCAAATCTAATATTATACCAATCAGTAATCTTAGATAATGCTTATGCTTTGCAAATTAATGAAATATGCACTTTTGGTGTCAAAAACAGATAGGTTAAATGAGAAATTGAAGGAGATAAAAGAAAGCCCTCAAAGACCTCATGTTTAGATAGAAATACTTCTTTTCTTTTCAGGTAGATGTGGAATGCCAAACATTATGATAGATTTTATTTACCAAAGAGGACCAAAATAATATGACCCATTGTGCTACTCCCCCATAAAGTGTTGGTGCTTATATTTTCTCCTCTTGAATCTGGGCAGTCTTGAGATTCATTGGTTACCAACAGGATATAGCAGAAGTCAAGGTGTGAATTCAGAGTATCTCAGAAAAGATAGGGCAGCTTCTAACTTATTTACTGAAATAGTCATTTTTAAAACTCTCAGTCCTAAATTACACATTTCAAATGCCTTGTGGCTGCCACGTCTGAGAATATAAAGAGACTAGAAGGAGATGCCTTGGAAATATATGAGGGGAGAGACATTGCTGGCCATTTCCACTGAGTTAGCTCCTGCTCCCATGTGACCCTAACCATAGGATAGATCCCAAAGTCAGGACCACATAATAGAGCATTTCCTGAATTTCTGACTTAAATAAGCTATGAGAGATAATAAAATAATTGTTGTTGCTTTAAGTTACTAAGTTTTGGTTAATTTATTATGCAGCAAAGATAATTAAAGCAAAATAACAGATAGAAGCTGGAAGGACAGTGAAAAGACTGAGTGAAGTACTGACAGTCCTGGAGATGTCTGATGCTTAAGGTTTAAAAGAAAATTAGAACAATGTTACTAGAAGTTAGAAGAAAGGAAACTCTCGTTATATAGTGGCAGAAAAATTCTTAAAAGTATTACCTGTAGTAACATACAAAAAAATAAGAAATGTATATAATAAACTCTATGTCCTAAATCAAAGACTGGCAAACTTTTTATGTAAGGGCTCAGATAGTAAATATTTGTGAACGATACCCTCTGCCACACCTACCATTGTAGCATAAAGTAAATCATATACAATATAAAACCAAATACGCATGGCCAAATTTGGTCAACAGTTAGTTGAACTTGGCCTGAAGCCATAGTTTGCTGACTTTTGCTCTGGATAAGAAGATTTCTACTTCAAATATGAAAGCATAATTTGGTACCTATTATATAATGGTAAAAAAGTGAGATAAACTAAAGAATAAAATGTTTTGGAGTGGAATGTGAAGAATATGTATAAAGCACAAATCAGTCTTTTCAGATACAAAAAGGGTTTCAAAGTAAGAAAGTGGGTGAGGTATAAAAACCAGTTCCAAGTTGGACATGTTATAGTTAAGAACTCAGAAATATCTAAGGCAATGACACATAAAACTTTTCAGACGGAAGTGGTTTTCTAAAGTTATGCCTTATAGATTCTGTCTGTTAAACAATAAGGATTCTAATATTTCTAAGAGAATCATCTCACAACACACTCATGGCATAGAGAGTTAGAATGAGCTCTAATCAAGGAACTGGCACTTTATGCAAATTCGGAATGTAGAAATGATATGGATTAGTTTCTGCTATGCCTCCTTATTTGTTTTTTTTGAATGAAAGTATCTATTGAGATTTTGTTATGTCTGTCCCACTATTGTGTGTTTTGAGAGGGTGTGAGTATATTTTGCATGTGAAATGGGCATAAATTATTGTGGCCAGAGTATGAACTGTGACAGCTTACATTTTCCAATAATATCTATCATATTCCTCACATACTCTTCTAAAACCTTGTTATTAAATTGAGAAATGAGATCTATATCCCTTTTCCTTGAATATGGGTGATCTATGATCAGCTTGTAATCAGTAGAATGCAATAAATATGACTGAGTGTGACTTGTCAGGCTAGGTCAGAAAAGAATAGGCAAATTCTGTCTCATTTCCTGGAATATTTACTCTTGAAGATGTTCTTGATGTCAGCAGCCTGCAGCTGCCATACATACTGTGACGAAGTCCGAACCAGTCCACGAGGGGGCACTGCATGAAAAGGGAGTGATGAGTAAGTACTCAGCTCCTAGCTGCTCCAACCTCTTGTCTTCCAGCTCCAACCACTATCTAACTGTAATTGCAGGAGCAATCTCAAGTCTGAACTGCCTGTTCTAGATCACAGAATCCTCGATAAATAATAAAGTAATTGTTTTACGCCCTAATTTTGAGGTGACTTGTTTCACTACAATAGGGAAATGGAACAAGCCTTTTGTTTAAAATTCTTCTCAGGCACTGTACTTATACAGCAGCTAGCTGATAGCAAGTGAATCAGTTTGTTTATGTTTGCAAAGGCCTCATCATTAGGCTTCTTTTAGATTAAAAAAAAAACTATAAAAAGTAGAACTCTAACATAATTCTGAAACCTAATAACTGAATCAAAGATTAGTGAATATTTATTTAAACATTAGGATCTAAAATGTTTTCACTATGAACTATTCATCCTATAATAGTTTAATATCCCTTTATACAACATTTACAAATGTAATAGGGCTTTTTGAATCACTGATACAAAAGGGCTAAGATATTAACATGAAGACAATCCCATCTGCCCTGATACACACATAGTATAACCCATTATGTTTTTGAAAACTAATATATGATGGGAGTCAGTTCAGATAATTAAAAAATCATTTTGGTTTTGATTAAGAATAGTTTTAGAAGCAGATTCCAGGGAAAAAAAGGAAGACTATGGAGAGGATGATGGAGAATCTATGCCATTTGCATTGGGTTCATCCCCTATAGTTGAGAGGTGAGAACCAGAACTTCATAAAATTATTTTTATTGGAATACTTAGAATTTGGTTCAGAATGCAAAATAAGGCATAAAATTAGAAAGGTGTGATTTGTTTTGCCACACACTTGATGCTATGATATGGCTTTCTTTTGACCTACAAATTTAGGATTAATGGGAAAAAACATGTATGACACTGACTTGACTATAATGGTATAAGGAAACAGAAGCATTAGCACTTGTGTTTCCATAAGACACTCCATGGCCAGTGGCATTTGAGCAGTGTTAATATTTATAAAAATGAACAAATACATGAAGGATGTATATGACATGGGGGCTGCTTATCTGATAGTAACAACTCAGACATTTTTTATGATCTCTAAGAAATACTTAAAAGGATCTTAGCCAATGAAACTGGAGGGCCTTTTTGAACAAGTGAAGGTAAAATCAAAGCTTTGAGCAATTGATTTGAAAAAGACTACTATGTAATAAATAGACTGGGGTGGATTGATACATTGTTGGAAAAATACATTTTAAAATCTCGTGTATCTTCTTTGCTTTTATAGGTGAAAAAATAATTTTTATATTTCAGAGAAATCAAAGTCTTCTAAAATTATCTCATTTCTAGTCTGGAAACAGATGTTAAAATACAAGATTTGGGAAAGCTTGCTTGACAGAAATTACAAGATATTTAGAGAATTTAGTTTATACAAAGAATGAACCAAAATTGCAAAACTGTCATTCATGGTCTAACAGATGGAGGGACATTGGTGAGCCCAGGCATTCAACTAAGACTAAGAGTGAACTGGAAATAAAATCCCACAAGTGCTACAGTCCAGCTTTGTATTTAATAAGCATAAGTGAAATTGAGATTATATCTCCAAGTATAACCACCTTCCAGAATCAAAAATTAGTTATCTCTAAAGGAAAAAAATATCACCTAGAATTTCATTTTATTTTTTTGGTCATATAAAACATGTAACTCAATATATTTAACAAGATACACAAAGTGATAAGGTGTGATAATAACCTAGAAGAAAAAAAAATTAGAAAATTAAATCAGAGCACAAAGGATCTAGTCAATGCAATTATCAAACATCTAAATATATCTGATAGTGACCACTATCTAGACTATATAAGGAAATATAAGTCAAAAATAAAAAGATAACCAATTAAAAACCTTAACAAAAGATATGAATGTTATTTCACAAAACAAAATATTTAAGTGATCAAAAAGAACATCAAATTTACTTAACTATAACAATAAAATGTAAATTAAAATTATAATTAAATAATACTTCATATGCTCTAGAACAGCAAAATTTTAAAAGCTAGGTAATAACGAATGTTGGCATGAATGAGAAACCCTGGAATTCTCATAATTTGCTGCTGAGTGTGTAAACTGTAAGAGAACAATGAAAAAAATACAGAAAAATTGACATTACATAACTGGGACAAAATTACAGTTCTTAAAAATCTGAAGATCATTCTAAAATTTCATTTGGGGTTTATAGTTCTGTGTTGTCTGTGCAATATTATATAATAAATTCTGGCCTTAAAAAAGTACATCAATTTTACAATGAATAGGCTTTTGATATTTTCACTTAATTACAAAACTCTTAAGAATACCATGTGTCATTTTCTAAATAAAGTGACTAGCTAAAAGTGTACTAGATTTGTTACTTATAGCATCTTATTTAAGGCTAACAACTAGTCTGGGATAGCGATTAGGTGCAGAAACCAATCTTAAAAATAGTAGGCAATATTCCCAAAATTATACACCTAGAGAACTAGTATTTAAATCCAGGATAAACTTTGTTTAAATCTCTGTTACTTATTATCAGGTTTCTTGGAAAGTATTTTTGGGGAATGTACATATAAACAGAAGATCATCTATCTTTGGATTAGAAGCACATTTAAAGAAATTGGTTAAACTGGTAGACTTTAAAAAATAAAATTTAAGAAGTAGCTAGCAATAAGTCACTAGCCTCTGTCCCACAAGGACCAGCGTGTGTGTGTGTGTGTGTGCCTGCACATGTGCATGTATGTGTTATTGTTATTCCTTGTTTTTTAGTGAAAAAAAATGTTGAGTTTCTATTTTATCATAGTTACAACTGTACTTTTTTAAATTGCAAGTAATGTAAAGAGAATCATGTTGGCCAACATATAACTCTGAAAATAATTTTTAAAAGGATCCTTACCCAGGAGGCAGACAGACACTTCTCTAGAGCTGCCTATACTATGAGAATGTTACCTTTTGGATCTTACATTCTGTCACCACTTTAGTGTTCTCATGTTTTGTCAACACCTCCCTAATGACATTTTATAGCCATATAATTCTACTAACATTATTAAAGCTTGATTTTGAAATGATCAAAACAAGGCATAGTAAGCTGGCTAGCTAAATTTCTAGCTCCAAAATTGGAGAATGAACCAATCATTGTCATGGATTTAAATTACAATTTTTTTTATTAAATGATATAAAGAAGCTCTGCAAGATATTGCCTCTTATAAAGCATTCAAAAATTAAAAATGTACATCAAACTATCCTGTAAAATTATATTCTCTTTAATGGGTCTTTTTCACACATTCTGAGGTTTAAACTACTGAAGTAAGGAGACTAGTTTATTTGGTCAAATCACATTATTAGAGATGAGTTACTAAGTATTTTATAATAAATATCATGATGAGTATTTGAAAGTTACGAAAGAAGAAATCCCTATCTTCAAGGATTTTAGATGCTCTATGAGGAAATAAGGTTGAATTCTATGAACCACGGGAGTGATGTTGGGTGCAAAAGGGTCAGATGGCATCTATGATAATAAGAACTCAGAAATGGACACTAGTTATGTAGGCTAGAAAGCTCTTATGATTCTCCAGAGATGCAAATTTTGACTAAACTCAATGAATTTTGTTGTAGCAAAAAATTTATTAACATAATTTTATAACCTAATTCAAGCTTCATGTTGGGATATTTCCTGTTACTATGGGTCCTAATTCCAATCCAGCTTCCCTAAATGAGGCTCATCCCATCCGGGCATTCCTATGTGCCCTAATGCACACTTTTTCTCTCCATGGAATGTCCTTCTCTCTAGTTTCTTATGTCTTATCAAATACTCACCAAAGTTTAGTTAAAATATTACTTCCTCACTGAGTACTTCTATTATCCCAACACTTACTGGAAGTGACCTTCCCTTTGCTCAATTATCATACCATCTTTATATTTTAGTTGATATTTGTATTTCTGCATTTCTATGTGTGTTTTTTGTTTGTTTTTATTTCTTTTGTCAACTCTTAGAGCTTTTTGATGTTAGGCTGTGCAATTCATGTGTAGTATATAAATAACATAGTTCTTAAAACACAGTGGTGTTGAACAAATAAACAAAATGTGAAAAAAAAACTTGTTAAAATTAATTTAGAAATTACTCTTGAGAGTATTAAAGGCATGTACAATGCCAGCTTTCTCTGATGTAGTTGCAACCTTTGAGATGGGCCAGGAGAATCCTATCTTTAACAGAACTCCCTGCTGCTCAACTAGCCTTCATTAAAACACCCAGAAGCCACCCCACAGAGAAATCATTATATGGTTTTTTCATTTTATGTAAAACTCCTTAATTGATTTCAGAAAGAAAAGAGGGAAAGTGCCAGGTGATATTTAAAAAATAAAATAACATAAACTGCATCCTTAGTCTTCACCAGCTGAGGCTGAAATTGGACAATGTTGTATAAAGAACACCAAATGAGGCCTGGTTATGCGAGGATGTTCAACAATCATTTAACCTCCAGGCAAAAATAAAGGCATACAACTCAGCCAAAGTCAGCTTCAAACTGCCTAGAAAATGGTGTCTAAACTCTTGTATTTCTCCCAGCAATTTTACTCTACTGTGTGAGCAAGCTTTCTCATTAAGTTATGAATTAAAAGTAACATCTAGTAGTAAACTCACTGGGCCATCGTACTAGGCCATGTCCAGTACTTTATTGCTACTATACTTGCTCATGGGATTTTCTGTAAACCTCTAAAGAAATTTATAACCCTGTGAAATAAAATTCTCATTCCTTGATGATTTAAAGAATTAGCAATAGAATATGTAAATCAAGAAAATGAGATTCTACTGAATTCCACAGGAATTTTTCTTAGCGCATTTGATTGCACTTCTGTGTATTTTAATTTGCCCATTTCTTATTCTCCTTCTATGTCCCTATGTCTTGAGCTTGATATATTTCTTGACTTTATCACCCCTTCTTTCAGTTCCTTTGAGAAAGTTCTATAAATTTTTAGAGAATGAAACTTTTTGATAAAACCAAATACGTTTTTTAAAAAACTATTAAATGCAAAAAAGCTGAAATTTTTTTCAAATTATGTTATTTCATAATCATGTTGATTTTACTGAAATCTATTTTGCTTGTGTAATTATGTAAAAGTTTCAAGAAGTACTCCTAGCACTACTTCCCAGCCCCACAGTTTAGAGAAAAATTAGGATTGTTCAATCTCCCATTCAAGATTTTCTACAATCTGAGAACTATATAAATTTTATTTTTTGCTTCTATTATGTTCTTTTGTTTCTTGAAGTTGCAGTCAAGCATATCTACAACCTGTTGCCAGGATATATATTTGCCTTGTTTTAAGCCATGGAATGGAATTCCAGAAACTCACTCTTAGAAAAATTAATATAGTATCAGATTTCCCACTGCAACTCCCTATGACTTGAGTCGGTTGAAAATATAAAGTACTTACTGGTCATAGAGAATTGCAGTGGGAAATTTGGTACTGTATTATTTTTAGATTATCATGCTAAGCAAAATAAGTCAGACAGAAAAATTTGAGAACCATATGATTGCACTTATATGTAGGATATAAAGCTGAAAGCAACAAGCAAACATAAGAAACAAACAGAGACTTCTGGACATGGACAACAGTTTAGTGGTAACCAGAAAGAAGGGAAAGAGATAGATAAGGATAAAGGGCATCAAATGAAAGATACATATGATATATTATTGAATTCTTCACTTGAAACCTATATGATTTTATTTACCAATGTCACCTCAATAAATTTAATTAAAAAAAGAAAATCCTTTCATTAAGTTATCAATTTTTAAAGAATTTACTTTCTAATCATCTCATTATATCTGAAGGCCCAACAGAAGGAGGCTAAGTTATTTTCCAAAGTTTGCCTGCATGTATTTGGTCTTTCAAGGTTTTGTGTTTCATAATTAAAATAAAATATGCTTTCCAGTATTTCTATCATGTAAAATTACTGAGTTCTTCTTCATTTCTGATCTTTTTTTATAAAATCTTTTTTCTATGTTACTTTAAAATTTGGAATTTAGAAGAATGGTCTGATCAGTAGAGAACTAAAGATAATTATAGACCAGTGATGATCAAATAAGAAAGAATAAAATACTCCTTTTGAAAGCATATAAAAATGAATGCTACTATTTCATTTTTCAAATTGTATAATATTCATCCTAGCACCCTATCTCTGCCTTAAGACCTCTGTGTAGAATTGAAAATTTATGACATGAAATCAGTACTTTTATTGATAGAAATATGTTTATGCTTATAGACAGAAGTTCAGAATCATTGACTTATTACGTAATATTTTTCTATCAAACCTCACTCCCACAACAAAACAAAAATAACATTTGTTCAAATCTGTTTTAGTTCAACCAAGTCTCTTATGAGTTTTGTAATTGATTATATGGCCTGAAAACAGGACTTTAAGTTAATTATCTTTAATTTTTTTTTTTTTTAAAAAGAGTCCTTGAGGAGAGTAGTAGCTAAGAACAAGCTTGCATACTCTTCTCAGAAAATTCCAGAAAATTTTAAATAGGGACGTTATCGTTTCCTGTGGAATTAATCATAAACTTCTTAGCTTAAAACAACAGGCATTTATGCTCTCACAGTTTTGGAGGCCAGAAGTCGAAAATCAAGGTGTCAGTAGTAATGCTTTCACTAAAGATGCTAGGGGAGAATTCTTCCTTGCCCCTTCCAGCTTCCTATGACTCAAGGTGTTTCTTGCCTTATGCACCAACCTGCACTTCAGTCTTCATATGGATTTTCACAGGGCATTCCTCCCTGTTTCTCTGTGTGTCTCATAAGAATAAGCTCATTGGATTCAGAGCCCATGCCAATCTATGGATTCTTACTTTAGTTACATCTATAAAAACTCTATTTCCAAATAATGTCACATTCCTTAAGTTCTAGGTGGATACTAATTTGGAAATAGACACTGTTTAACTCACTACAGATATAGTACCAATTACTTTCTATTGGCTTTAAGAAATGCCTAATAGATACAGTCCAATTGGAGAATACCAGAAGTTGATTCACATATTTCGTTTTATATAGAATAATTGGAAGTAAGTGGGGAAACATTTTGAAAATGCTACTATTCTATTTGGGGGCAGCAAAGGCTAGAGACATTGGTATCCCATGTGATTGATATTATCCACTATGAACACTTTTCTCTGCCTCAAATAAACACTATTAAAAGCCTCAACTTCCTAAGTAAGAAAAATTATCACTCAATATCATTTTAAATCTTATTTTACAGTATTATTCTAATATAAAAGGAGTCACCTAATTGGGACTGGTAAGTATTGGAAGGGTAGGGATGCTGGTAGATGAGTTGAAAACTCATCTATTTATCTTATCACAAAACATGATGAAAAACTTTTAAAAAATTACACTTGGCCTGACAAATATAAAAATGTTTATGTGGGCAAGGGGTCTTTAAACTAATTGGTCTCTTATTGATCCGATTTATTATTAATCTGTTGAGCAGTTTAAATTGAGTAAACCATAGCCCCAATTAGTTTAGTTCTCTCCTTGAACTCAATAGAGTTGAGTGGACCTCAGGTTACTATTAAAAAAAAAAACAATTAAGCAAAGAAAATAAGAGAGATATGAAAGAAATACTTCAGAAGTCAAGTTTTCTGACTGTAAATGCTAAGAATACCAGCCATCTTCTTTGTATTCCATTAGACTACTACTGCCAAAGGAAGAAAAGGAAAAAAATTGTAGGTATTTATATATCAATCATTATCTTAATTTAAATTTTTATGGGAAAATTTTGCACACATAAATAGGAAGTGGAAAAACACCTATAATTTTTCACACCAACAGAAGTCGAGTAGATGTGCCACCTACAATAATGTGAAAACATGAAAAGAAAACATATAGTTAGAGTATGGCATAAATGCCACTGAAGCTATGCACCACAGTAGGTTCCAGCATAAATTTAAGACAGCTTTAAACAAACCTTCCTGTTTAGTAAGTGGCTCATTAACGATAAGTGACTCATTAAAAATAAAAAAGAAATTGTCCTGAAAAAACTATTCAAAAAATGATATTCCATTTAATGAAATGTGCTAAATGTTTTCTTTTGCCTGAATTTCCCTGAGGTGACAATGCCTTGATGTTAATCGCTCTGTGAAATTCAGGTTGTACCTGCAACACCAGATGGAAAGTCATTCGAGTGTTCACTCTCATTACACCTCACCCCCTTGATAGTCTCACTTCACAGTCAATTATTTTGAGAAATATTTCTGTTCTGAGTTTTTCATTCTCACTAGGATTAATCTGAATGTGGCCTTGTTTTTCCTTTTATCTACTGAGCCAAATCATGGGAAATGAAGCATCCTTCATTGGTGTGTTGTAAGATTTTTGATCTCTATATTTAAAGGCATTATCTAGGGTTGAAAGACACCACGTCTGTAAACTCAAAGGCAGATTTAAATTTTTCTTTCCACTATCTCTGTGTGTATACTCTGTAATGTTTTACAGAAATTATATTCTGAGAGTCAGAGGGTCATGAATCTTCCATGCCCCTTTACAGTATGTTGCTTTCCATCTCAACAGCAGCTTTATGAGGTAGGTAATAACATTCTAATTTTTCAAATAAAAAAAAATAGTTGTCTGTGATATGAAGTAACTTGTTCAAGGTCCCAAAGCTTGCAAACAGCAAACTTGAATTTTAAACCTAGTCTTTCTGCCTCTATAACCTATTTTTTTTAATTACACCATTTTTTTTTTTGTCTCAAATGCAACAAGAATGAAACTTAATACCAGCTCTTCTTTTAAACTCTTGCTCATGGCAGATTGTCTGAGAAATGCTTTCATAAATGCTAATCTTAACTATTAGAAGAGGTAGATGCTACCTGCCAGGCAGAATGTGAATAGTTTGAGTCAGTCATCATGGTTTTTGTTTTGGTTTGGTTTGGTCTTTTGCTTTTATATATTTTTTATTTTGTTATTGTTGACTACAAAGCTCTAAAATTAGAACATATAACCCCTAATAATTATGATTCTACATGGATGGATTTGATGACAGTATTGTTACTTGATTTACTTTCTGCCTTTTATTTTTTCTTATGCTGGAAGCAATGGCTTATCTGATTTGTAAATTTTTAAGAAAAACCTTTTCCTCTTTTCTTGCTGAGATCTGCCTATCTGTAGGTAACATGCATTTTAGTCAGCTCTCTGCTATGTGGTAGAAGAAACTTGTACCAGTTGAGCTATAGACTGGTTAGTACTAATCCAGTAGAATCATGGCTTCGATACTGCCAACAAGCTACTATCATTGGTAAAAAGTTCCAACTTTTTACCCATTATCTGTATGACTCCTGTGTCTACTATTTTTTTTTAATTAGCTGAGAAAATTATTGATTGAATTATTTTATGATCTGATCCATGCCAAGTCATTTCTTATCTTTCTTGCCTTGGTCACTGATCCTGCTATACTTATTTCCTGTTTTTCCTGGAAGAAGCCAATCTTCAGAATTTAACACTTGATATTCCTCTGTCTTCCTTTGAATAATTATATAACTTCATTTAGGTCCCTCCTCAAATGTTACAGCTACATATACCCATATATATGCCACGTCTAAAATTTTTTATATAAAAAGAGAAAACCTTCAGTAATTATTGCTATACTTTGTTGTCTTTCATGTTTGACACAATTGTAATTACATTATATGTTTATTTGTTTTCCTGTTCATCTGTCTTCCCCACTAGAATATAAGCTTAATGAGAATAAACTTAGGCTTCCTTCTTTCTTGCCAGCTCCTATAATTTTTTTTTTTTTTTTTTTTTTTTTTTTTTTTTTTTTTTTTTTTTTTTTTTTTTTTTTTTTTTTTTTTTTTTTTTTTTTTTTTTTTTTTTTTTTTTTTTTTTTTTTTTTTTTTTTTTTTTTTTTTTTTTTTTTTTTTTTTTTTTTTTTTTTTTTTTTTTTTTTTTTTTTTTTTTTTTTTTTTTTTTTTTTTTTTTTT
>PVKZ01008214.1:0-17383 GCA_004027375.1 Macroglossus sobrinus | reverse complement strand
GTGTGTGTGTGTGTGTGTGTGCGTGCACATGCACGCGTGTGCACGTAGGGTTATTAGACATGACTGGAGCTGGCTGTGCACATTGGGAAATTATTATTTGATGTCACTAGACTGTAAGCCCCATGAGGTGGCTTTGCCTTTTCTCTGTCCCTCGCTTCCCTGCTGCCTGGCTCACAGGAGGTGTTTGTCAGAGCCTCTCCACCTTGACCTCAGGCACCACCTTGTGCTTGGACACCTGGGAGCCACGTCAGATGCCCAACTTGGCCTTGAAAGAGGGGGTGTCTAGCGGGGGGGGGTGGCCCGTCAGAGCCACCCCAGGGGAAGGGATAGCCCAGGAGGTCTGAGCTAGAAGGGAGAGAACATAACAGTGGAGCAGGTTCAGTGGGAAAAAGGGGGGTGGCAGAGAGCGGGGCTGGGACTCCCCAGAATGGACCTGGGAGGAAGTGGCATATTCTGATATGGGGGTGTGAGCAGGTCTCCGAGGGCCCTCGATGGGGAGGCCTGTGTTGGAGGCTCAGATCTCTGACCTCAGATGTCTGTCAATAACATCGATCCGGAGGCCAGTCTTTGGGTAGGAAGCAGAACTTGTGTCCAAAGGAGACGGGACAACCTGTACTTCTGTGGAATTAGTTATCACAGCAGCCGGAGCCTCGGTCCTGGCTGGGCCACTTCCCAACTCTGTATTCTGGGGTGGGTCCCCTCTTGAGACTCAGCCTTTCCTGCCTGCCTAACCATTCTCCAACCCTGGTACATAGTAGGTTCTCAGCTAGCCTCAGGTTATATCTCCCTGAACCAGGGGCCCTATTCCGTGTAAGATTGTGGCACTGAGCTCTGAAATAAATTTCAATTTGGTAAATGTTTATTGATCAATTCTCTGCTGTGTGTCAATATCAGTTAGGATTCTTGATCGCAAGTGACATGTAAGTGAACAGCATCTGTTGATTTTGAGGGTCGGCTTCTTCCGCAAGGCTCTGTTCTCAGGCACATCCCCCATCCGTGGTCCCAAGGCGTCTGCCAGTAGCACCCAGAATTATATCCTTCTTCCTTCAGATCACACGGGGAAGGACAAGCACCTATTCCAGCCTTTCCAGCAACCTCCCAAGATTCATCAGACCGGTTGTCTTGGGCCCCGGGTCCCCGCCTTGAACAGGTCGGGTCAGCTGGTCCCTGGACACCTGAAGGAGCCAGGCTGGTCACAGGACACTCCTGGCGTGGGGTCAGTCAACTCTCCTGAATTCCTCATACACTCAGGGTTGGGGAGGACGCTTTGGGGCTAAACTCGTGTGCCCGTGCGGTGACAGGAACATTGAGCCTTCGCTCTGTACCTGTTTGGTTGAGAGACGGAGCGAGTTTCAACAGAACGTAGGTGAGGACAGAAGCACCTGCGTCTACACACACGGCAGCTGGGCTCCCTGTCCCAGCAGAAGAGGTGTGACTCCAATGCCCAGATTTCCCAACGGAGAACAGCGACATCTATTATTGCGTGAACAAGCAAACAGGAACGTCACGACTGTGCCCGGATCACAGAGCTGATGGCAGAATTGAGGACTTCCGACCCTCAGGGTGTCCCCTCAGTCAGTGCTGGGATTCCTTGGCCCAAAGCTCACACTTAAGGGGGTGTAGGTGGTGGATAAATGCTCCCCCGAGTGCAGGTGAGTGGAGTCTGTGCCTTGGGGATCCCCCTCGGGGTGTCTTTTCATTGTCCTGGTGGGCTGCGGGAGGGTGGGGGTGTGGAGCAGGCTGGGCTCCTTCGAGCCTGATGCGGCCCCAGGCCCCGGCCTGAGAGACTTCTGGTCGCTTCCCCTTGGCCATCACAGAAGCTCTCCCTGGCTTCGTGGTGTTGTCTGTCTGGTGTCACAGGAATGAAGCTTGCTGGCTACATGACCTTCAGCAAGTTACTTCATCTCTGCCTTGCCTCCTAAGCCGTAGAATGAGACCAACTGCTCCCACCTCTCCAAAGGGGTCATCAGGAAGGAATGAGATGAGCCGTGCGCAGTGTCCAGCGTGATGCCTGCCCACGGCCGGTGCCCAATACGTGTGTGCAGCAGACGTGCTGTTCCTGGGCACGTGTGTGCCCTCCGGGCACCTCCAGGCTGAGTCTCCCGGCTTCCTCCTGGGGAGGAATGCGAGTTCTGTTTGGTGCCTGCACTTGAGCTAGAATCGCTTCTAGAATGATCCAGGCCAGCCTGGGCACATTGCTCCTGGGGCCTGGTCTGCCCACTGGCCCCCCACACTCTGGGGTGACGATGTTCCCAGCCCCTGCCTCTGGGGCTCTGAGATTCTGCAGGATTAAGACGGGGTGACTCATGGCAGAGAGGGAGGCCAAGACTTGGGGATCAAAACAAGACAGAGAAAGACTTCTTTTTCCCCGAGGGACTATGAGAAGCTCGGAAAGGGACCCACGCATCATCCATTATTCATGGGGCCTAAAGGAACCCAGCTGGTGGGGGTAAGAAGTGGGCGAGGTCTCACCCCATGGCAGACACCTTCCCCAGCCTGGGATACGCTAAGCCAAAGTGCTTGCTCTGAGGTGACAAGTGCCACCCCTTTCTAGGGGACTTGCATTGGAAGGGGCAAGTGGTAGCAGGTGTGCTCAGCTCTGCTGTGTGGAGGCCATCCCACTGTGCTGGGTGTAATGGATGGTGAGCCCCACTGTATAGACGAGAAAACTGGGGGGCAGAGGGAAGTGACTCGCCCAAGGCTGCACTGCTATGAACTGGATAAACCAGAAATGAACGAAAGGGAATCGCTCATGGGAAAGTAGATCAATATTTGTTGAGCATCTGTCGTTCTAGGGGCTGAGGGTGCAGCCGTGAACAAAGCAAAGCCTTTGAAATAAAGAAATGCATGAAATAGTTTTGACTCAGGATAAATGCAATGAAGAAAAACAAATGGAATAGAGGACGAGAGATGGGGTGCTGTTCAGGGACCAGCGGTCGTTCTAGGTGGAGTTACCAGGGAAGGCCTTTCAAGAGGTGACACCTGAGCTGAAACCTGAATAAAGCAAAGGACTGGACCCCGTAAAGATGCAGAGAAGCATTCCTGGCCGGGGGAACAGCAAGTGCAAAGGCCCTGAGGCTGGAGGGCACGTGACATGTTAAAAGCACTGCGAGAATCTGGTATGGTGCAGAGAGGGCAGGGTGGTAGGAGATGGGGTCAGAGGGGGATCAGGGGCCAGACATGGGGGACCTCGGAGGCCATAGTAAGGACAGATCCTTAAGGAGGAACATGAGGTGCTGTGGCTCTGAGGAGGAAGATTTATACTGCACACATCCTGGCCTCCTTCTCTTCCCGAGCATCATGAAGGAACCGGAAACACTCAGCCTGCAGAAAAAAAACAAAAAACAAAAAAAGCTCAGATGTTTACAAGTGTGTCTTCACCACCCTAAGCACAGCTGCCACCATGCTCTGTCTCATCCCTACTGCTTCTCTAGCATGGCTGCCGGTGCTGGGCCCAGGGGATGTGCACGTTATCTAGTTCAATGTGAGTGTCACGGCAACCCTGGGAGAAGGCATCCCTGTGTGACAGAGGAGAAAACTGAAGCTCAGCAAAGATGGGCTTACTCAAGGTCCCACAGCTGGTGGTGGAGCCAATGTGAGCCCAGACGTGAGAAAGCGTGCTTTACAGCCAGGGTCCTCTCTGAGGACCATGACAAGTCTGCGGCTGGAACTCCACCCCCTCCCCCTAGACCACAAACCTCACAGACTCTCCACGCCCAGGCAGGGGTGCATTAACTCACCGGATGCTTCCCTCTCTCAGCTGTCCCCAGGGACCTGACACCCCATTAGCCGTTAGCATTATCAGCCTCTGAGAGAGAACCAAGCTTTGCTGACCAGGGAGTTTCTGATGAGAAATTCCATTCCAGGGCCTTCCTCACCCAGGAGGATGGACCAGGGATTCCTTAGGAGTGAGAACGAGGCTGGCGCCATTTAGAAGTAGGTGTCAAAAGTCTTAACATGTTCTCTTATCCTTTGGACCACCCAAAGAGATTCAACTTCTTGGAACACCCCAGGGAAATCATGGGGTGCATGCAAAGATAAATGTGCACTCAGCGGGGACACATGCTATGGCCAAACCAGCCGTTTGTGACCACTGTCCATTCCACCTGCTTGTTGCCCATGTCCAGACTCACCCAGGAGTCACACATTTTGAAAGTCACCTTTTCCTATGAGGGTGGTGTTCACCGTGTGCCTAAGGCTAACAGCGAGATGTTAGAAATTACCTAAGTGTCCAAAAAGAGGGCTTGGGTCAATAAATGGCACATGTATAATTTTAATTGCATGACAATTAAACAGCACGCTCCTGAAGAATATACAGAGTTGTGGGAAAAATCAGTATAATCTATTGTTAAATGACAAACGGTTACAGAACAGCACGTTCCCACAATCTTGAAGAAACCACATCCATTGTTCGGACTCTGGCGACATGGCAAACCGAGTTGTCACTTCTCCTTTCTCACCAGCACCCATAGAAACGTCTAGAAGTGCTGGATAATGTAAAGCAAACGGGTTTAAAAACACTTCGCTAAACTTAAATCAAGAGAAGTCCCCACTGGGACAGGAGAGTGGCCTGACGTGTTTGTGGTGTGAACAGATGGAACAGACACGCCTCAAAGAAACAGGGGACCTCGCAAGGCAGTTCGTTTGCAAAAGTTGCTCATGAAATATTTCTAGACCATTTGAATGCCCAAGCAGGTTGTCCAGATCGGAAATATTCAAGAGAGTAGCTGTGTAGGCCAGAATTCTTTGCTGTTCCCTGATAGACATGGAAAATAGTAGGAAATAAACCTCTATCTTCATATTAAGCCACCAAGAGCTTGAGTTTGTTTATTGCAACACTATCACCTCACCTATGGTTGGGAGAGGGGGTTAGAGAAAACTCACCCCAAGTATGATCTCAGCTTCAGGCTTTGAGTAGAAAGAAAAGAACTTGAAGTCTCAAGCTTATACCATGGGAATGAAGCGGAGATTGAAGTAACACTCTCCAACTAGTACAGGAGGCTTGAATCAAGAAAACATTGTAAAAAATTGGTCTTGACTAGCAAAAACCCGGGAGCTCCAGAAAGAGCAAATGTAAAACCGTTTTTCAAAGATGTTTCTCTAACCCAGGGAGCATGAGACTCCCATAGAAACCACAGCCCTGGGAACAAATGAGCTGACAATTAAAAACCAAAAAACAACAACAAAAAAAAAACAAAAACAAAAAAACAAGCAAATAAAAAAAAACAAAAAAACTACAAATTGCACAAGGAAAATGATTACCCATAGGGCAGAGTCAGCAAAGAGAACAAATTAGGAGGATGTGTATCTCCACACTGTGGGACAGGAGAGCAATCAGAGAGAGACTAATATATATACTTCTTTCTTTTTTCAAAGAAGTTTGAAAAATGTAGCCTTAAATTGCTTGATGTAATGGAATTAAGGGACAGAAGTCAAAGACACGGTGAACTCTTCTGGTCAACTTTCGGCCTGAAAATATTCATCTACCCACCCTGTGATCCACATGTCATCCGATGATCTATAACTTCCTGACATTGCTGTTTAAGGTTTCGGATTTGTATTACTCATAATAGGGTATTCTTTTCATATCCATTTAAAAATATCTCTTGATGGTGAGAACAAATCAAATAAACATACCTGAGTGTTTATAAGTGTATGTAGATATATATATATATATATATATATATATATATATATATATATATATATATATATATATATGTAAGTGTGTATGTACGTATATACTGGTAAATCATAATTGTAGGATATGGTGACATCATAAGTGTGTAGCTCACACATTCTTTTAAAATTAGTTAAGATGGTGGCTTTCAGAATAAAAGAGAAACCAGGAGAGAAAAAACAAGTCACCCTGAAAACACAGCCATCTGCATAAAAAAGAAAAAAAAAGACTGGAAAGAAGTACATTCTCCTTCGAATTCTAATATTATCTCTGGGTGGTAGGAAAACAAGTGATTTTAATTTCCTCCTTTATGTTTTTCTGTTCCTTAAAATTTCTATTATGACTAAAAGCAATTTTTTTTTTGGTGTGCATTAAAAACTGATTTTGTAATACACACCAGTAATACATATTTACAATTAAAAGAAGGCAATACACTGAAAAAGAAGTTAAATATTGATAAGAAAAACATTGTGTTACGTCTGTACTTAGGAAAACTATTTTCTAAAAATCTGGCCTTACTTTTCCATTTTCCTGTGGGTGTATTGTCACTTAGGAGAGGGAAGCGAAGGAGATTCTTCTGGACATAAGTCAGTCCCAAGTTCCTAAACCAGGGGTCCTCGTTCACTTTTGGGGCTCGCTGGAGAGTGGGCAGTGAGTGACCCACAGTGGGAGAATGGCCTGTGAAACTTCGCACCTCCTGTGTTCCCATAGAAACAGAGGATTGGGGAACCAGTGGTCACTTCGTGATGTTTTTTGAAGCCTCTCAGCTTAATTCTTTAGAAAACTATCAGGCAACGCAAGTTCATTCATTGTAGAAAAAAAAGAAACTGACAAAAAAAAATGTAAAGGCGGCACTAAGAATGGCTGAGGGTCACGCCGTCTGGGGCTTCACAGTGTTGCCGGGTTTCTCAGACATGTCCCGGCCGCCGTGCTCGGTGCCAGGCACGAGGAGAATATCAAACGGGCGAGAGACAAGGTTCTGGCCTCGAGCATCTTCTCTTCGGCTTGGGAGAAGCGGTCGGTTCTTCGGGTGGCAAGCAACAGAAACCAGCTGTCCCACTGCAGCACAAAGCAACGTACGGGAAGCTGCAGGGGCACAGGGAAGTCACGCTCCCTTCCTGGGCCTCAGTTTCTGTGTCTCAAATGCGGTGACTTCCTGCTCCACATGCCTCACGAGGTGGCCCCGAGGCTCCAAAGAGAAGAAAGGCTTTGTAAGCGGTGCCTTATTGGGGTGGGCATATTCGAGGAGAGGAAGGAGGGGAACGTGCAACTATAGGGGAGCAAGGGATGGAGGGGAGAACGCACCAGCTTCTTCCCCCAGGCTGGTGGGTGCTCAGATCCTAATAACATCCATTTCTTTAGCTCCTGCCCTGTGCCGGGCTCTGTGCAAAGTGCTGGGGCCCGGGGGCAACACAAGGGACACAGATCCTGGCCACATGGAACCTAGGAGAGGGGACCGGAGCTCAAATAATCAGGGAGGTGCCCTGAGGGGACAGTACCAGGGATCCGGTCTGAAGTCAGGGAAGACTTCCTGGAGGAGGTGAGCTCGCAGGACGTCCCTGGGCCTGTAGGTGGAGGAAGAGCATTCTGAGCAGTGGAGACAGCGCTGCAAAAGCCTTTTGACAGGAGGAGGGGCGCGTTGTGCTGGGGAAGCTGGTGCAGACTGTGAAGTGCAGGCTAGGACCATCAGAGGGCACATGGCTGCCCTGAGGGGCAGGGCAGGGACAGTGCTACCCAGAACGTCCTGTCATTAGGCCTCAAGGCAAGCCAGTGGAGCGGAGGTTCTTGCCCTCCCTCCGGAGTTCTGGCCCCCAGGGAGTTCGGCTGCCTGGCCCAGGCGCCTTCAGCCTACGGGACAGCCGGGGGAGGGTTCTGCTTCAGGGGAATGTGGCAGAGAGGGCCCCTTGGTAACAATGACAATGGCTGGAGAGCTGGGGCGGACAGGCTTCTCCTGGGAATAGGGAGCCACAGAGGTATTGGAGCACAGCCGGCTCCTGGCACGCACAGCCTCTGGTGTCGCAAGGCTCCTGACAGTTGCCAGGGGCAACACGCCACGGCTTGCCACGCCACATGCCACGTTTAGTCATGGTCGAAAGTAACCTCAGCCCTCTCTCTAAGCTGGGCGCGATGGCAGTGAGGGAGTGGAGTGTAATTGGAGGTTGCTGCTGTGGCCTCCCTGCTCTTGGGAGGAGGAGGAAGGCGAGTGTCTCCCTGTGACACTCTGTTTCAGGGTGGGGCAGGGGTGGGCGGAGCTGGGATTCTGAGCACCTACTGTGCACCAGCCCCCGACATCCCTGATGCGCTTAAAAGGAGGTGACAAGTGGCCCTGAGAGGCTCCTGACCTGGCCTTAGGTGACCCAGCCTGGAATCAGGAGTGGGTGAGTAGTGCACCTGAGGCCGACCAGTGACAGGGCGTCTTTAACGCTTTTAGCACTTCAGGGCTTCGTTGCAGGATGCACTGCATAAATACTGCCTATTTACGGCAAATATGCCAGCTTTTCGTTTTAAGGTAGTGACGGGAAGTTAGTTTCAGTACATTTCCAATAACTATACTTGAATACTAAATCATGATCCATTTAGAGAAAAAAAAAAAACAGTAGTAAATGACGCAGGGAGAATGTGGGTGTGCGACATAGGAATTGGCGGAGGTCTGAGCAGCATGCCTCCTCTGATTCCTGTGCTAGCTCTGGAGTGGGGACTGTCACCCCCACTTTACAGCCAGAAAAGCCGAGCCCCAAGAAATTAACTTTCCTTCCCTCTGCTTCATCACTAGCAAGGGCCAAGCCAGTTCTGAAGCCTGGGTGTCCCCTGACACCCTGCCCACCCCCGGGCTGGACATGTCTGGGCTGTGGGAAGCCTTGCCCACCTCCCTGGGCCTCTCCTTGGCAGTTCAGAGCTGTCCTGGGCTTCGAATCTCCTGGCTGGACCGTTCACTAACCTGCGACCTCGGGTAAGCGTCTGGCTTTCTCTGTGCCCGGTTACCCATCTGTAAGATGGGAACAAGGCTTGTTTTTCAGAAGACTGTCAAAAGGATTGAATAAGGTGATGTCTGTTATTAGTCCCCCACTTAAAAGTGAGACCCTAGAATCCCAGAGCCATAAAGCCACTTGCCTAAGATCATGCAGAAGAAATAAGAAGCAGGACATGAAATTAGGGTGATCAGGTCTCCAAATGCTGATTTTAGTGATCCCATGTTGGAAGGAGCCGAGAGAGTCCACCGTGGTCGAAAAAGGTACCTGAATGGCGTGTCCGTGGGGAGCTGTGGACTCTGCCAAGATCCCTAGGAGCCGGGAGTGAGGGAGTGTGCTTTCCTGTGGGAACACGTCGGGCGTTTCCACTTATAGCCCGATAACTGGGCCCAGGGAGGTCCAGAGACAGATGACATCATTCATCCTCTGTGGCCTTTGGGGTTAGGAAGCCTCTGGGGAAAGCGGGTGAGGGAGGAAGGGCTGGAGGTCAGAGAGTCTGGAAAGACAGATAAAAATGGGAATCAGAGTTCTGGGCGCCCGGACGGTGGCCGAGGGTGCTCTCGAGCAGTCGCCATGGGCGGGAAGGAAGACTCAGGGGACTCCAGGCAGATGCTGGGGGTGACAGAATGAAGGGGTGGTCCCTGAGTGCATTAGTGGTTGGACTGCGATGCTGAGGATGGAGGTAGATTTCTGGGAGGCGGCCAAGTCTGCGGCCAGTGAGCTCTGTGACATTGGACAGCGCCAAGTGTAAATGCCAGTTGTCATTTATCTGCTGTGTGACTTTGGGCAAATATCTTGACCTCTCTGAACCTCCAGGAGGCAGACACTCTCAATTTCCAATGTGACAGCCATTTCCCAAGTCATCCTGGCTGTCAACGCCCATTAGGATTATATGGGTCAACTGGGCTAGGTCGTGGTGCCCAGATGTTTGGGCAAACACTAACCGACATTGTGATATTTTGTAGGTGTGGTTAAAACCTACAATCAGTCGACTTTGAGTGAAGGAGATTGCCTTCTATAATGTATATGAGCCTCATCCAATCAAGTGAAGGCCTTAAGAGAAAAAAAGCTGAGGTTTCCAGAAGAAGTAGGCATTTTGTCTTAGGACCGTAGTATAGAAATCCTGCCCGTGTTTCCAGCCCGCTGTGCTACCTTACAGACTTTGGATTTACCACCCCACAATCATGTGTCCCGACTCCATAAAATAATTTTTTCTCTCTCTCTCCAAATGTGTGTGTGTGTGTGTGTGTGTGTGTGTGTGTGTGTGTGTGTGTGCGCGCGTGCGTGTGTATACACAGTCTTGTGGCCAAGATCATAGACTCACTCAGTGGCAGGACAAGGATGAGGACCCAAACTGTCTCTCTAGGACCAACATTCCTCGCCACCCAATTGATGCTGGGATCCAGGATCTTATCCTTCCTCAGATGCTTATGAGTACCTGCAACCAGCTCCCTGAGCCAGGGGAATTGATCGATGTACAAGCTCTTTCCTACGGAAAGAGTTAACAGCTCTTCTCTGCATTGTGTTTTCCAGAAGGATGTAGTGAAGCTTCTCTAGGTATGAGAAGGAAAGAAAACAGGAGGCCTGAGAACAAGCCCTTCTTTCTACTTCCTGGCTGTGTGACCTTAAGCAGGTACCTTTCTCTCTCTGGGCTTTGGTTTCCATGACCTAAAATTCTCTTAATAGGGGACTGGTTAGATACATTATGATACCTCTGGAGGATGGGACAAGGTCAAAAGATTCTCTGTGTATTGATATTTAAAAAAATCTTCGAAATAAAGTGTAGGGTAAAAAAGAGCAAAGTATAGAATGGGGTGACATATAAATTCTTTTTGCATAAGAAAAGCAGGGGCTTAAGAATATAGTCTTGTATTTACAAAAACTCTGGAGAGATACACCAGAAACTATTAAAAATGATTTCTTGAAGAAGCGGGTGGATGGGCCCGGGGATGGAATGAGACTTCTCATTGTGGCACGGCAAAGGCAGAGGTCTTGGAACATGTGTAAGCATTTGCTACGTGTGAGGTGAGGCTCAAAGAAAAAGCACATGGTAAGGACCAAGTGGAAGAAAGTACAGTGAGTTTGGGAATAGCTAATGGCTCTGAGTGATTGAGGTGTGTGTGTCAGGGAGTTGCAGATGGGGAGAGAAGAGGACAGGATGGAGAAATGATTTGAGAAGAGGTAAGATTATGTTGCATCGTGACAGAGATGGGACACCAACCTATAGACCACAGAGAGTTAAGCGGGGCAGCAGAGTAGCCATGCAGATCTGGACTTTGGAGTGACAACTCTGAGGACCCTGGGACAGGGGACTTGGGTCCATCCTGGGGCATCTTTCAGTGCCTTGGGGTTCTCCTTTGTCACTCCCCTTTTTGTTGAGATAATTATAAATACACATGCGGCTATAGGAAATCATTCAGATACATCCCTTGTACACTGTGCCCATTTTCTCCCAATGGTACTATTTCGTAAAATGTGTCTTTTCCTACTTTGGACATGGAGGCGGATGCTGTGATGGGCGCACCAGTTTTTTGAAGGACAAGTGCTCAGGGATCTCTAGTGACTTGGTGCCTTCTTTCCCACTTTCTCCCCCTCCATGAGCTAAGGCCACTTTATAGGAATGTCATGGAACAAGTATGGGAAGGCTTACAGCAAAAACTCACAAGTTCATCCTTGCAAACCCGTTCAGATTTCTTTTCTGTGTCCTCACAGGAGACCAGGCCACCACCTTGGGCACCACTGTTGACATGGCCCACACACTGGCTGTAGCTGAGACAACCGGCTGATCAACCAAGGTTCAAGTTCCCCTCACGTTATATGGTAGTGGTGCATGGAAGCACCTGCCCAGCTGAGAACTACATTTCCCAGCAATCCTTGTTGGCCATGTGACTAGTTCTCACCAATGCAATGTAAGCAGAAGGGTTGCAAGACACTTTCAGGATTAGGTGCTAAGTGGTGGCTATGCCTGTTTTCTTTTTCTTCTCCCAGTCTGCTGTTTAGATGACTCCAGAATGACCTTGAGACCATAAGATGGCAGAGGAGCCACAAGATGGAAGAGGCCTGGGTTCTGGAACAACCATAGGGAAAAAGCTATCTGAGAGAGCCACAGGCCAGGAGTGCGAGCACTGGACTTTCATTCACCACCCTGCGCTACTTTTTAAATTGTTTGCTGGAATTCTGGAATTTTACAAGTAATTCCAAGACACTGTGCAAACACACAAAACAAAACAAAACAAAAACCCAAACGCCCTTTATAGCGCTAAGCCGCTGAGATGAGGGGCCGTTTGTCACAGTGGTTAGCCAGCCCTGACTAGTGCAGAGGACACTCGGTACCTCGCTGTTGAATGGAACATGACTGACCTGTTTTTCTAGGCTGTGTAGTGCAGAGGAGTATGTCTGGGCCTAGAGCAGCAAGAATGCCAAGCCTTCTGCCTTTCCCAGAAGTAGTTCTCTTTGTTCTTCTGGCCCAGCTGCACCCGGCCGCACCCACCCACCCTACTGGCCCCTGCCTCCTACTTCTTCCTCTTTCCAGGCCCTGGGCTGCCCAGAGGACAAGCAGACCCAAGGTGGGATCAGGACGAGAGACTTTTCTGGGCCATGTCCCGGCTTGGGCTGGGCTGGGTGTGGTGGGGTGAGGCTGGAAGGGAGAGAACAGGCTGGAAACCCAGAGTTGAGCAGCGGGGGCTGGGCCAGGGGAGCAGAACCTTTTGGTTCGGCCCGTGTTCATGACCCTGAAGCTCAGAGGCAGGACTAAGCTTTGTGGTCAGACTCCAGGGTAGGGGGAAGGACTGAGTCCATTCAAGAAGCCATTGTGATCGAGCACCAGTGGGGTAGCCCTGCGCCCCGCACCGGGATGAGCTGGTGGGCTGGATCCTGGCTCAGCCACTCTTGGCTCTGTGACCTAGAGCGCATTCTCTTATACCTCTGAGCCTCGGGCTCCTCGTATTGAAAACGAGGATGGAAATATCGGCCTCACCAGGCCTTGGGGGAATCAGCATGAGGAGAGCCTGGCACCTAGTCTGGATGACTCATAGTGATCACTATCGATTTCTGTGAACAATAGCAGTGAGTAGGGGGAGAGGGAGCCGGCACCCATCCAGGGAGTGGCTCAGGACCGTAGGATGCTGAGCCCCACCCTCCCAGGAGCTGTTTTCAGAGGAGAAATGGAGAGATGGAGAGCCAAGGGGCTTTCTCTGGGAGCGGCCAGATCTCATTTTGCATGTCAGAGGCGTGAGGGTGGGTGGAATCCTGCAATTCAGGGGCTCTTTCCTGGAAGGGGCTGGGTGGGCCACAGAATGCTTCCTCCCTTGGAGACAGCCTCACAGCTGTCAGGAAAAAACAGCTGTGTGGCTTCCCTTCAAAAGGGGTGAGCCCTCCCTGTCCGGTCGGGAGTAAGGCAAGACATGACAGAAAACAAGGACTCCCTGGCAGGTTCTCTCGGGAGGGGCAGACAGGGTTCAAAAGCCGGTTCTGCTTCCTGGCTGTGTGACCCTGGGCAAAGCACCTCCCCTCTCTGAGCCTTAGCTGCGGCATGCTTTAAGTGGGAATTCTGATGCTCATCTCAAAAGGCTATTATGAGAAGAAGAGATAATGTACCTAAAACGCCTGCCTGGTACACAGGAAGCACTCAAGACGAGGTCACTGTAAAACGCTCACCCCTAGGGCTCAATGAAAGTCCCTTCTTTCTCTCAAGCAGCTTCTAACCACCGGAGGCCCTCGTCTGTCCTCCCTTTCCCTACGTCCATCCACTCACTGCACGGGCTGGACCACTTCCGCGGCACGGGCTGGACCACTTCCGCTGAGTTAAGCCTGTTTCCAGAGCATCACCTCCACAGGTGGCGTCTGAAACTGCGGTGCCCGTGCTATTGTTGGTCATGGATTCTTGATATTCCTCCTAAGCCACACTCCCCACACCCTCAGCTTTTCCCATCCTGGGAAAAAGCCAGCATTCAGCTAAAAAAAAATCCTGAATATACTATCTCCTTCAGCCCCCGAGTCCAACCCATCAGCACGTTCTGACGCCTCTACCTTCAGATCTCCCCTCCCTTACCCCCTCCTCGGCCACCACCAAGGTCCAGGCCACCTTCCTCCCGCCTGCTCTGCTGCCTGGCCCCTCCCAGGCTCCCTGCTCCCACCTTGCCTCTCCTACAGCCAGCTCTACACACAGCCACCCCACCTTTTTATTTTACCTGTTTATTTTGACATAAATCCTAGACTTACAGAAAATTGTAACAATAGTATGCTTGTCACTCGATTTCCTACACTGATTTATCATTCCTGTCATACACACTCATACATACCTTTTCTTTTTCCTAAAAAATTTACGAGTAAGTTGCAGACACAATGTCCCTTTACCTCCAAATATTTCTTATAAACTGGGGCACCCTCTCACATAACCACAGTATGACGATCAAAACTATTGATATCAGTCTAGTAGCTAAACTATAGACCCTAGTCGCATTTTGCCCGCTGCCCTGAGAGAAAGTCTGGACTGTGAGTTGCATTCTCTTTTCATGTCCTTTTAGTCTCCTTTCACTCAGAACGTTCTTGGTCTGCCTTGAACTTGGTCTGGCTTTGTCTGTCACGACCTTGGCGTTGTTGAGAAGCCCAGTCCAGTTATTTTGTAGCAGGACCCTCAGTGTGGGCCTGCCTGATAGTTCCTCCCACAGTGAGCTCTGGAAAAGTGAGTGAGTTCTCCTCCTTCTCTGTGACATTCGGTGGCTGTCCACTGCACCCAGAGAAAACACGCACTCCCCACCAGGCCACCTGAGTCTCCCACGGCTCTCTCTCACTCTGTCCACTCTAGCGGCCTGAGCCGACCATCCCAAGATGCATCTCCCATCTGAGCCCCACCTCCCCGACCTCATCATGGGGCTGTCTGCCCCCTTATCTTGCTGTGCCTTTCTTCGTGGTACCACTTGGCCTTACGTTACACATTGTATCTTCGGCCACTAGAATGTGGGCCCTGGACGGGCAGGGACTGGGCTCGCTTTGCCTGGCCCCATGTACTCAGCACCACAGCAGTGCCCTGGCCCTGGCTCTCCTCCGGTGGGAGGTTTGGGGGCTCCCTATCTTCTCTCTTTTCATTGGCCCTTGGCCTATTGAGTGCCTCCTTTCTCCAATAAAGCATCCTCCCTAACCCATCCCACGTGATGTTGTAGAATTTGCTCCAAGCCCTTGTGTATGACGGAGGAGACCCAGAAGGAATCCTTGGAGTGACACAGAGAGATCTGGGTCCAATTCCACTGTGTTACTTAACATTTCTGAACCTCCGTTTTCTCATCTGGAAAGAGGAAATAAGAATACTTAGCTTGACAAGATGTTGGGTGAAGAGTTGAGATAATAAACATAGAAATACCTGATGCATAACAGGTTGTTTTGGTGAAACACTAATCTTCAGGAGAAATTGGAAGGGGCTGTAATGGGTCGAATGGTGGCTCCCCAAAAAATATGTCCATGTCCTAATCCCTCGAACCTGTGAATAAGACCTTATTTGGCCAAAGCATCTTGAAGTGAGATCATCCTGTATTACCCACTGGTCCTTCAGTCCAGTGATGGGCGTCATATTTATAAGAGATGCTCAGGGGAGAAGGCAGAGGCACAGAGAGGATGATGGGAAGATGGAGGCAGAGACAGGAGTCGCTACAGTCCAAGGGATGCCAAGGACTGCAGGCAGCCGCCAGAAGCTAGGAGATGGGCATGGGACCGATTCTCCCCAGAGCCCGGCCCTGTCAGCACATCGTTTTTGGACTTCTGACCTTTAGAGCAGCTGTTGCAAGACGTCAAGTCTGTGGTCCTTTGTTACAACGGCCCCAGGAAACTAATGCAGGATGAACTTTGGCAAAAGAGCAAATGGAAGTTGCTGGCCCACACAGAGTCCTTCCTGCACGGGACTTTCCACCCCCAGGGTTTCAAACCATCTTCATGGCCCTGTGGGCTGAGAGCAGGAAGTGGTTGAGGCCAAGGCTTCCTGAGCCAGAATTGTCCTCAGGTCCCCCCCATCTTAGTAGAAGGGAGGGACCTCCCGGGGGAAGCCCTTTGAAAGAGCGGCTGCGAGAGAGTGGCCCAGTCAGTGGGGGGTCGTGGGTTACTTGGAACCAGGCACAGGGACTCTGGGTGCCTGTTGTCTACAGGGATTGTCTGGAGATGCTGATGGCCAGTACCAGGGCCCTGGGGCCTTTGGGGCCAGTGGGCTGTGGCAGTTTCCCTTGGTGGTGGTGGAGAGAGGGAGCCACTGGCCGATGGGAGCAGGCTGCCCCCGATAGCTCATTGCTAGTTCAACGCAGAGCAAGACTGCAGGCCCCTGTTCAGACTGCTCTGCCCACTGCGCCAGCCTGCCTCCCGGCCCACACCGTTGCCACCGCATCGTACACTTCCCCAGAGAACCTGGTGTCCTTTGCCTGCATCTAGCATGCGGCTGCCAGGGTCCTGTCTCAGCTCAGGGATTTCCAGGATGGCCCCAGGAAGCAGGTGCAGGCAGCACGGAGCCCCCAGTCCTGCCATGACCGGACACTAGGTTTGGGCTTACTTTCATCCAAAGGCATCCCCAGAGTCTCTGCAGTCCCCAGAGGAAGGCCATGCATGGCAGCGGATGCTGGGCAAGGCAGAGCTTCCTTGAGAGGTTCTCGCCTGAGCTTTCTTCTGGGGAAAAACCACCTCCCAGCCGCTCCGAGGCAGGAGCGAGGCTGGGGTGCCCCTGCCAGCTGCATGCCCTCCAGACTGCATTGCCACCTCTGTTAGGGCCAGCTCAGGGGCCGCTGACGATTTCTCCCATGTGGCTCACACGCCAGGCAGGACGAGAGAAGCTGCTCTGGGAACAGCAGACCCCGGGGAGCAGGACCCCAGGAGGCACGTGGGGGAGGCAGCAGAGGTGGCGGTTTCACACCCTGTCACCATGGAGGTAGCAGTTTCCTTTTTGGAACCTGGCAATGTGACCTACTTCCCTGTAACCAGGATGCTACTTCAGCACTGGGATGGAAAAGGCAGGTGAGGGACGCGTGCCTCCCCAGACAAAGCAAGAGAGAGAAAGGTCTGTGCTGTGATGTGCTCACCACGTGGTTCCCCTGCCCAAACCTCCCCGCTCAGCTTGTCTGTCTGGAAGACCCCTCCCTGCGTTTTGTAAGCCAGCCGAGGAGACACCCCCGGGGCGGGCTTCCACCACCTCTGTACGCCAAGCTGCCGTGCCAGGGGGTTACGAGTTGGAGACTGGGTTCTATATCTGGACGGCTCGAGGCTCTGCCCATGGTAATGAGGGACCAGGGCAAGGAGGGGAACTTCCGAGGCCAGGGCGAGCCTGAGCACCCACCCACAATTTGAGGCCTCCTTGACCGCTCCTTGCCAAGGCAGCAGGGGTGCTGAGGACAGAACAAGCCTGAACTGTCTGGCCCCAGTGACCCAGGGCCAGGCCCTTCTGGGGCCATCCTGTGGGCTGGGGTAGCTGTGTCCAGTATCACATGGCTTTTACTCCCAGCTAGCCAACACGCTGCAAGCTTGGGGCCTTGTCATTGAAGGTGCTTAGGGAATTTCCCGTCAAGGGAACAAGGGGTTCCCATTAACACCTAAACTGCAGGGGCAATTAGGGTGAAATGATCTATAACCAGGTCAACATAGAGGGGGTTTTGGTAAGACCTGGATTTTTCAACAGTAGATTCATCTCAGTTCCACGTAGTCGCCTTACCCACCCGTCTCCTGCATCTGGTGTGGCCCATCTGCCACCGGTTAGAGAATTCGTACG